>JAVTVY010037827.1:0-16372 GCA_036873755.1 Hanleya hanleyi
GGATTATAGACAATCTTAATCTTAAACAGTAAAAGTCATGTAAATTTCTCGTCCAAACGGATATAAACTCTTCATATCTGGTGCAATATGCGAGCATATGATATAGCACATACAGAACAAAGGTATCGCCTGCGAAGGAAAACAATTATTACCCAACTGCCTGTGTACTGTCACTTAGTTTAACCGTTTCCCTTATATTCAAATAGGTTGAGGTTCGTCGCTCATCAGTGTTATTTTCTTGATATGGAACAACCAATTACTAATTAATTAATTACGGACAACGAAAACAACAATATACAAATAAATGAATAATTATTTCGTGTGTCATGAATCAAATTTGTCGGCAAATGGTCAGAAGATGCCGATTTGTATTTTAGGTAATACGAATACCCGATTGTTTAGTTTGTTGACAACTTTCGTTTGTTTCTGTCCATAGCCGGGCCGACGGGAACTCAATCTAGGTAAGTTATATCTGGGATTCAGGATTTTTATTCATCGTAAAGCCTAGGTTATATTCACATGAATATCTGTTCTTCAGATGGCCTCTCCGATATAATAGAGCTTTTATACACAAATGTGAGAATTACTCCTGGTGAGAGATAAAACTTGAACCTAGCTAACGCCGAGACAAGGGAAGAATATACCGTAGAAACATATGTATTGCATTCCTGGTGTATTTAATATGAGCAGCGCTAGCAGTGACTGGCATAATGAGAATTATCAGTATATAACTAGCAATTTTAGGTGCTTATTATCATTTCTTTGACAGCGCCCATGGGGATATCGTTGTACAAGAAGGTGAAGGCGAATCATCATCATCTTTCAGAACATTACGAGGTAAACTTTCTGACACTTTTTCCGGTAGGGCTTCACCTTTCACGGCACATTAACATTGATATCTATTCAAAGTATTCAAGGTTCCGGATAGATACAGACTCAGGTGTTGTTGCCCAATCATCGAAGTAGTACGGTACAATTTATGGTACAAATTAGATATAAGCTGCATCTGAGAACAGATATAACGATGTCACATCCTACCTCACCCACCTTCAATGTTATGAAGGTCCCGATGTTCTAAATATCCACAGATCCACCCAGACTGTACTAACTTGCATTTCTTTGATCCCGGGACTCGCTCAGACCATCATGCTAATGTACTCGCTTCGTTTTAGGATTGACAAAATTTGAAACTATCTTTTGATTGGTAAATGTCCAATTTTATGACAATTTTAAAGAGAATGTGATATGGTGGGTGTACAAAATTGTAATAGTTGAGGTGATGAGCAATTGGTCATAACATATCCTATTTGTTTCCTTCAGCAGAAAGTGTTTACCTTGAAATAAACGAAAGCGACGGTGAGTAGACCAGATTTAGGACTGTGCATGCCAATGACCTAAGCACCTGCTCAATGAGGTTGCAGTCAGTGTTGGGTTGATTATGCAGGCCATAAGCCGATTACTAATCGATAATGAACATCATGGCGACATTATGCAGAAATAACCGACCTGAACAAGAGTTGGTTGACTATTTCCGCTACAAATCGCATCACTAATTTATAATTATCTCTCCTGTGCTCTCCATTGAATAGTTATATAATTAATTTATATGACTTTGTTAAGTGAAACAATCACATCCATGCTAAAATGACACTCAATGCAAGTTCCTGAATTTTATTTAAATATTTCTATTTTATTTGATCGACCATGTTGAGATGAAATAATAGCGTTTGCCTTTTCATATGATTTATTTTAGAGGACAATACTAGTGAACATGAACAGTATGTTATTTTCTTGATACCGGCTTTTAATACTCTATGAAATTGCTCTATTTATTTCGATGATGAAAACTTCCCTGGGAAAGTAACGAAAATGTCACGAAGGTGAAGTCGGTTTTTTGAAAGAATGTTTTGTCTTTCGTGTAAGGTTAAATTGCGCAGGCATTTGTATAACAGAAAAGCCCCCCCCCCCCCCGTTTAGACTCATCCTTGTACTCAGCAACCCTATGATGCTATTATTCTTCTTTCTCTCGTGACGCTTACATGAAAGATGGACAGAAAGAATTTGTCATGGCACGGCGAAGCACTGAATCACCTGACTGTATGTCACACAGTCAGAAGTCAAAACCAAAATAAAGGATTGTCCAATAGACAACGTGATAAGCTATACGATTGCGCAGCACTGTACCGTCACCAAACAGAAGGGAGTGCCAGACTTCAATGATGGACTGACGAGTAAAGGCAGCATCATCGTCATCATCGTGATTCGAATGAGGTCTTGAAATTGCACTGTCATATGCCATGCCCATATATGCATGAATAAGAGCGTCAGATCCAACATTTCAGTAGTCAGCCGGTGTCTGTGCCCATATATGTATGAATACGAGCGTCAGATCCGACATTTCAGTAACCAGCCGGTGTCTGTGTCCATATATGTATGAATACGAGCGTCAGATCCGAGATTTCAGTAACCAGCCGGAGTCTGTGTCCATATATGTATGAATACGAGCGTCAGATCCGACATTTCAGTAGCCAGCCGGTGTCTGTGTCCATATATGTATGAATACGAGCGTCAGATCCGACATTTCAGTAACCAGCCGGTGTCTGTGTCCATATATGTATGAATACGAGCGTCAGATCCGAGATTTCAGTAACCAGCCGGAGTCTGTGTCCATATATGTATGAATACGAGCGTCAGATCCGACATTTCAGTAGCCAGCCGGTGTCTGTGTCCATATATGTATGAATACGAGCGTCAGATCCGATATTTCAGTAACCAGCCGGTGTCTGTATCCATATATGTATGAATACGAGCCTCAGATCCGACATTTCAGTAGCCAGCTGGTGCCTGTGTCCATATATGTATGAATACAAGCGTCAGATCCGACATTTCAGTAACCAGCCGGTGTCTGTGTCCATATATGTATGAATACGAGCGTCAGATCCGACATTTCAGTAGCCAGCCGGTGTCTGTGTCCATATATGTATGAATACGAGCGTCAGATCCGACATTTCAGTAGCCAGCCAGTGCCTGTGTCCATATATGTATGAATAACAGCATCAAATCCGACATTTCAGTAACCAGCCGGCGTCTGTGTCCATATATGTAAGAATACAAGCGTCAGATCCGACATTTCAGTGACCAGCCGGTGTCTGTGTCCATATATGTATGAATACGAGCGTCAGATCCGAAATTTCTGTAACCATCCGGCGTCTGTGTTTATATATGTATGAATTCGAGCGTCACATCCGACATTTCAGTAACCAGCCGGTGTCTGTGTCCATATATGTATGAATAAGAGCGTCAGATCCGACATTTCAGTAACCAGCCGGTGTCTGTGTCCATATATGTATGAATAGGAGCGTCAGATCCGATATTTCAGTAGCCAACCGGCGTCTGTGTCCATAAATGTATGAACACGAGCGTCAGATCCGACATTTCAGTCACCAGCCGGTGTCTGTGTCCATATATGTATGAATACGAGCGTCAGATCCGACATTTCAGTATCCAGCCGGTGTCGTTGTCCATATATGTATGAATAAGAGCGTCAGATCCGACATTTCAGTAACCAGCCGGTGTCTGTGTCCATATATGTATGAATAGGAGCGTCAGATCCGATATTTCAGTAGCCAACCGGCGTCTGTGTCCATAAATGTATGAACACGAGCGTCAGATCCGACATTTCAGTCACCAGCCGGTGTCTGTGTCCATATATGTATGAATACGAGCGTCAGATCCGACATTTCAGTATCCAGCCGGTGTCGTTGTCCATATATGTATGAATAAGAGCGTCAGATCCGACATTTCAGTAACCAGCCGGTGTCTGTGTCCATATATGTATGAATAGGAGCGTCAGATCCGATATTTCAGAGGCAGCCGGTGTCTGTGTCCATAAATGTATGAACACGAGCGTCAGATCCGACATTTCAGTAACCAGCCGGGTGTCTGTGTCCATATACCCTTATAAAAATGTACCATGGTGTACCATGCTGAAAGTTCCATGGTACTTTGGGACATTGTACCATGGATTTACCATGGATGTACCATGGTAATACAATAGAATTACCATGGTGTACCATGGCTGTACCAGGCTGTACCATACCTGTACCAGGTTGTACCATGCCTGTACCAGGCTGTACCATGGTGTACCACGGTACTTTGGGACATAATCCATGATACACCATGGTACATTTTTATAAGGGTATGTATGAATACGAGCGTCAGATGCGACATTTCAGTAGCCAGCCGGTGTCGTTGTCCATATATGTATGAATAGGAGCGTCAGATCCGACATTTCAGTAACCAGCCGATGTCTGTGTCCATATATGTATGAACACGAGCGTCAGATCCGACATTTCAGTAGCCAGCTTGTGTTTGTGCCCATAATCGATAGAGTGTAATCAGAAATCAGGTCAGTACCAAATCAGTACAGATAAGCTCATTCACTCAAACTGACACAGCGAACGGACATTGCTGGGTAAGCAGTCATCAGTCTAGGCCGAATGTTGTCCTCGTCGTCAGGATCAAACCCAGAGCAACACTGATTACTGCATGAACTAAAAGAGATCCATACGATGTCAAAGCACCAGTTCGGATTTTGACTGGAAGCTATTCATGTAATACGAGCAACTGTTCTTAGTCTTGTGACGAGACACATTTGTTGTTAATAAGGATACTGTTATCTCAGTTGACTCTAGGTGTACATCAAACGCAGCTAACACAGTTATCCGCGACTGATACACTTGATGTTAGAGAAGAGAAGCAACTCCGAGTAGGGATGACAATTTCATTCTGTACATTTCGCTATTACTTATAGCATTTTCAGCAGTGAACAAAGTTACAAACATCTCTATACGCGCAGTATATATACAAGGCATAATGTGATCTTAGCCAATACACATTCATGAATAGGTAGGCCAGTAATGTCAATCAGGTTGGACGGATATTAAAAAGTCATTATCAGAAAATTGTTGTTGACATTAAATGTTAAGAGATAACTTGATAAAGATCTACAAATGATGTGATTACAGTGATACAATACACAATTTAATTGATGAAAACAATACATAATGAATAAATTATGGCGATATAGCGGGTATTTTCCTAAATTGAATATTTCTAAATAAGTTCAGATGAGGAGTGTCATTTTAAGATAATATAGGTATAATTTTCTTGGCAATCCACATTAGAATTGATGGAAACCTACAAATGTTGTAGCCAGCATGGAAATATACAATTATGAAACGATACACAGTCTAGTTTATGAAAAGAAAATTGGTTAATCTATAAATGATATTTATACCCAAATAATTTTAAATCCTTTGATGCTTTCAATCCTTGGTTCAAAATTGGTTTGTGACGACATATGGCTAAAGCTTCTTCGAATAACACTTGAGACCAGTGAGCTGGTGTATCAATAATTTTAGTGTTCATTTCTATAAGAGACAACAAAGAGATCGGGGCATCATCAAAAGAGCCATTTGCTAGATCAAACATTTGCCTAATGTAACTAAAAATGTCACACTGGCTTACATGGTTGAACACCTCGGATTTGAAAGAAGCATGTTCTTTCAGGCGGGCAATAAAACATATGTCTGTTTTGCCGATGTACCCTGATTCACATCCTGGACATGAAAATTTATATATAATAGAGCTTCTATAGGTTGTTGGGGTGGTGTCCTTGTTGTTGACAAAGAAATTTGTTTTCTTTGTCTCCCATAAAACAATGTAACGCGCCCTTCTCAGAGTATATTTTTTGATTTCTTGAGTCATTGTCGAAATATTCTTTCACCATCCCGGCCAATGTACGGTAGTCTTATCCATATTTTGGGCATATTGTCATCATTGTTAGACCCGGTAGCTACTCTCGGTAAGCTGTATTTGTTTGTTAAGTTATCCACTAACTTTCTGGTGGTATGTCTGGAGAATCCATTCCAAGACATAAATTTCCTAATCATAGACAATTCCCTTATTAGGTTAATAGGACTGCCACAAATCTTATGTGCTCTGAACACAGGTGATCTAACCCAAGCTGTTCTTCTTGACCAAGGCTCAAAACTATCCGCATGAATGTACTGGCCAGTGTGAGTGGGCTTTCTGTAAACTGTAGTACCGGAATTTGATATAGTAATATCCAAAAAATGTATGTCTTCAGACATGTCAGAACCAACAAAATCATTAATTTTTTCAAGATGGCGGAGTAGGCGGTTTGAGTCTTTGGAGCGGTCTCTGAGTTTTCACTTCATTTTTTTTGGATACATACCATAAATATGTCCCATCTTTGGAGAGAAAGAGCGGGAAGGTATACCGGTCGTGGGGGTGTACAAAAGACTGCATCATTTATTAGTAATGGTCATAATTCCAGTGATTTAGATATTACACACGAAAACCAATTCGCCATGTTAGACGGACACGCAAATCACCCAACCGATCCGTGGGTTCGTGTCGGAGCAGGTGGCCGAGTAAATCGGCCTAGTAAAAGACAACGTGTCAACACTGGAGGGGTTTCTCAAGCCATATCTCAAGACGATATGGACTCTTTTGAGTCATTATCTCTGGACGGAAAGTTGTCTTTAATTATTGGGAAACTTTCCTCAATAGAGGCGAGGCAAGCGCCGATACAGAGGTTGAAAGGCCAGGTAGAGGTATGTGAAATGAATATTGCCACACACGAAGATAGACTCAAACTGCTGGAATATAAATCGATCGATCTGGAGGCCCGTGGTTGGAGGCGAAATCTAATATTCAGGGGGTATCGAGAAGACCGCTGGGAAGATTGTTTTGATTTAGCCAGAGATGTTATCCACGGCAGGCTGGGTATAGACTGTGATATGTATCTAGAGCGAGCACACAGGATGGGTTTCCGTCCACGTGGTAATCGCCCGCGTCTGGTTATGGTGGCCTTCCCTGATTACTTTGACACGGACATTATTATGCAAAACGCTTACCTGTTGAAAGGAACTAACCTCAGCATTAGTCGTGATTATCCGTAAGAGATCAGCAATGCGCGTAGAATTCTTTGGCCGGAGTTTAAAGCGGCCAAGCAGAACAGAAACAACCCAGTGTCTATCAGGTATCCAGCTCAGCTGGTAGTGAATGGCAAAATCGTGCACGACATGTTTCCAGACTGGGTACACATCTTGAAGGGAAACCGAGTCGACATTGTTAACAGACCTACTGAGGGTGAACATTTATCAAAATCACCGTTCGCTCGTCAAGACCAAACGCCAGCCGTGCCCATAGTCTCTCGTGCCTCACTGTACGAACAGTTGACCGAAAATGACGGGAGAACAACATCTAGTCAACATATTATGGAACAAACTAAAAACAGTGACGACTTAGAGGAAACGTTGTCTGCTGACGAAACTGGCATAGTTGATCTAGAAAATGTTACACCTGATCGTAACTTTTCCCAGGAATTGAACATGGAGTCAAATAGTCAGCGAAATTCCAAGGTGAATGAATTGATACCAGATGAGAATCTGGCATTCGGTACCAATACAACAACGACAAACGATCCAGGTGCTATCATGTCTGTGGCTGCAGCAGGGGCCTGGCAGCGCGCCGATGGGGCCGCAGAGCGGAATGAAACCAGCGAACCGGGATAGGACATCAGAGAGAAAGTGCGGCTACGATTTGCACTCCTTAACATTCAGGGACTTGTGACTAAAACAACAAATTAGCTGAAATCACCAGAATTAGTCAAATGATGTGGTGTTGTTAACGGAAACATGGACTAATTCTTACTCTGATGTGGATGTGCCAGGATTTGAGTGTTTCGATTTACCTCGTCTTGACAGAAAATCAGCGGTAACACGTGATTCTGGTGGTATAATCATATATATACGTTCTGAACTAGTGAATAAGGAGCCACTTGTTAAGAAAGAAAGTGATGACATAATATGGGCCAAGATAGACTCATCTGTGTGCCGATTAAACCATGATATCTATGTATGTTTGTGTTATGTGCTACCGGGCGGCTCTACTAGGCAACCTTTTGTTCAATCAACTGTTTTCGATAGGATCACGGACACATTAGCGGAATTAGGATCAAGACCTAACTCTAAGTTTTTAATCTGTGATGATTTCAACGCCAGAACGAAGGACTCTGCTGACTATGTTGATGAAGTTTCATCTCAACATGTGCCTGGATTACCAGATGATTATGTAATAGACCCTCCCATCCCATGGTCATTCCAAGATATGAAGACAAGCAATGCAAATGGGACTATGCTGCTAGACTTTTGTAAGAGAACTTCTTTGCGCATAGCGAATGGGAGATGTGGCAGTGATAAAGGTGTAGGTAAATTTACATGCATAACACGTAGAGGCGGTAGCCTAGTCGATTATGTATTGGTTTGCCCATATTGACTTAATTGTTTCCATGCATTTCATGTATTTGGACCAAACATTTTGTCTGACCATTGTCAAGTTTCCTTTACTGTACGTGGCCCGAATGTTAGTATTACTTCAATTGATAACGAAGTTGAGGACGAATGTGACATGGATATAAATTACAGGTATACTTGGGATGATGAAAAATTAGATCAACTTTTATTCAATCTGGACAGTAAGACGATCTCTGACAAGTTAGACAAGATTTGTATAGAATTAAAATCTTATTTTGTTACCGAAAATTTGGTTGATTCATCGCTAAATAACTTAATTGAAATTGTTACTGATTGTGGAAAGCCTTTCCTCAAAAAGAATAGGCAGTCGGGTCACCATGTCAAGCAATCTGTTCAAACTTCTGTTCTGAGAAAGATGTTTTATACGAGATTAAATACTTACAGGGCAGACAAGTCAGATGAAGCTAGGGCTGAGATGGCAAATGCCCGCTCAGAATATAAAAAAGATATTGAGGGAATGTAGACGCATATATAATGAAAAACAAACTGAAAAGCTAGAAAGCTTACGATACAAAAATGCGAAGGAATATTGGAAACTGTTAAAGGCTGCAAGTGGTATCCCTAGTTCCACTGTTCCTCTGTCAAATTTTGTTCAATATTTCCAAGCTGTCAATAATCCTGGGAGTAAATTTTTTAATTTTGATGACACCAATTTCATATATGAAAAGTATATTAGAGGGGAGATACAAGTTATGTTTAGTGAATTAGATGAGGAAATTTCCCTGGATGAAATTAGAGCTGCGATTTCTCAGTTGAAACTTAACAAAGCAAATGGACCGGACAATATATTAAATGAATATGTCATATATGGCTCGGATAATTTGTTGCCAACACTACATACGCTGTTTACTAATAAAATAGGAAATAATGGTTACTTTCCAACAGCGTGGTCTGATGGTTATGTTATTTCTCTTCATAAGAAAGGTAGTCGTAACGATGTAGAAAATTATCGTGGAATAACGCTATTAAGTAACCTCGGTAAGTTGTTCACAGGAGTCCTTTATAATCGCTTTGGGTCTTGGGCGGAGAATTATTCTGTGTATATTGAAGCCCAAGCTGCTTATAGGCAAGGGATGGGTACTACAGATAATGTATTTGTGTTACACGGCCTTATTTCTTCTGTGTTAAATGCTGGTCATACACTTTATTGTGCTTTCATCGATTTTTCAAAGGCATTTGATTATGTAGTTCGAGATTTGTTATGGTCAAAACTCGGAGTTCATGGCAAACTGTTAAATGTTATCATATCGATGTATAAATCTGTCAAATCACGAGTAAAATTAGATGGTTCTCTTAGTAAAGAGTGCATATGTGCCACGGGGGTCAGACAAGGTGAATGTTTGTCGCCATTTTTATTCGCGATGTTCCTGAATGATATCGAGGATGAATTTTACATAAAAGGAGCGGAGGGTTCAAGTTTTGGGATGTTGAAACTTTTTCTGCTTCTTTATGCCGATGACATTGTTATTTTTGCAGAGACTGCTAGTGGCCTGCAAGACGCCTTGCATATTTTATATAGCTACTGTCAAGATTGGAAGCTCGTTGTTAATGCAGGTAAATCAAAAGTGATGATTTTTAGAAAAGGCGGATGTGTATCGCAGAATATAAGTTTTTCATATGGCAATTTGTCACTAGATATTGTAAAGAAATCCACTTATTTGGGTATAGTTTTTACAACGGGTGGGTCATTTTCTGACGCCCAAAGTACCCTTGCGGGCCAGGCACAAAAAGCCGTGTTTAAATTGAAGATGTTGTATAAATTTAATGATTTAACGCCAAAACATGTTTTAGAATTGTTTGATAAACTTGTACTACCTATACTTAATTACGGTGCGGAAGTTTGGGGTTTTGCTAAAGCTGACAGTATTGAACGTGTTCATCTGCAATTTTGGAAAATGGTACTAGGTGTGAAAAAATGTACACAAAACGATTTCGTGTATGGAGAGCTGGGTAGAATGTCCTTGATCACAGGAAGAATGTACATTATAATTAAAATTTGGTTAAAGATAATTTCTTCAAATGTAAGGAAATATATCAATCAAATTTACAAACTATTGTTAGAAGATGCAGCTGCTTCACCTAATCGAAAAACATGGGTGACGCTATTGAGAGATCTTCTTGGCCGCTTAGGTTTATTTTGTGCCTGGGAAGCACAGTCAGTTGGGTGTGAGACGACTTTTTTTATCTCTTGTTCGGCAGAGATTAAATGACAGCTTCGTGCAAATTTGGCATGCCCGCCTGGAAGATTCTAGTAGAGCCAGATTTTATAGACAGTTTGGCAGTTTTCATTTTCAAGAATATTTAGATGTGACATTCACGCAGAGTGGCATTCACGCAGCTTCGCACATCATTCCATAGACTTGAGATTGAGATGGGCAGACGGAAAAACCTGTTAAAACCCCATTGATAATAGAAAATGTTCAGTTTGCGGCATTTTAGAAGATGAGTTTCATTTCATTTTAATATGTCCGTTGTATGACAATTACCGTAAGCGTTATATTCCTGAATACTATTGGAAACATCCTAGTACATTCAAACTGGCAAGAGCTCGGTAAAGTTAGCAACCGGTTCATTATTCACTTTCAGCCGTGGATTCGCGCGAATAGGCGGCCGTGGATTCGCGAATGTGCGGCCGTCGATTCGACCGTTTTTGCCACACTGAATATTCGGCCACGTATTCGGACTAAAAAAAGCGAATACACGGCCGTCGATTCGTCAGAATATGCCAGTGAGTCATAACCACCGATTATCCAAAAACCTCACAGTTAATATACCTGAAAATCATCGGAAATGCACAATGCGATTATAGTTCCGTAGTATTGAATAAACTATCAGTTACCACCATACCGATTAGTTCATACAGTCAATAAGGTTACTGATTAGGCCTACCACTTAACCCTATCTGGCCTGGGCCATTTGGGGTGTATCGCAGCCTGCGGGGGGGGGGGGGGGGCGGAAAGTGCCCCCCTATATATTTTCTCTACCACTAAGGCTAGAGCGCTGAAACTTACCACACAGTATCTTGGGTTCAAGCTCTACCGCAAAATGCAAAAAAAATCCAACATGGCCGCCATGATGACGTCACAGTCACGTAATGTTCTCGGAAGCCATTTTTCGGCCTTTTGGGGTCGATTTTTCGAAATTTTCAATTTTCACACGTTTCTCTCGAAAAAAATCTAATAAAATAGGAAATAATTAGTTTTGCATAAATAAAATACTTTTAAGGCCTTTTAGGCAAAGAAAATGTCAGGAAATGGGGCGAAAAGAGTAAAAAACACTACTTTCGCGGATACCACATGGCCGCCATTTTGAATTTACCCATTATCCCCTGCCCAGGGGTTATTGAAAATAGGCTCAAAAGGACCCCAATAACACAAGCTTAAAAGTCACGAAGTTTCAGCCTCCTCGGTTTTGTCGTTTCGGAGCAGCAGAGAAAAGTTCATTAGGGGGGCACTTTCCGCCCCCCCCCCGGTCAGGTAGGGTTAACTACTATTTAAGTACCACTTAACAATCAGTTTTACCTGGCAACAGAATAATTCTACCCTACACAATCAGTATTAATAGGCGAAATGCTTAACCCTATCTGGCCTGGGCGTTTAGGGTGTTGTCCATGCCTGGTGGCGGGATGGGGAGGGGCATTCCGCCCTCCCTAAATGTTTCTCTTACCGCTTGGGCTAGGGCGGAGAAACTAACCACATGCTCTTGGGTAAAGCCCAATCAGAAACTGTAAAAATGGACGCATTTGTAACATCACAATCACGTCAGTTTGAAAAGATACATTTTCTTTGGTCCACTTTTTTCATCAGATGTTTACATAACACACTTTTATAACTTTCCGTCAGATGTTTTCTTCGCAAAAACGAAATGAGAAATTTATAAATAATAATCTCACGTGAAATGAAATAGTTATTCCCACTTTTTCTCGCAGAATTGAATAAATTTTGTAGAAAAATGACAACATCATTTCCTGGTATACCACATGGCCGCCATAGAATTAACCCAAATAGGCTCAAAATGACCACAATATCATAAGCTTCAAAGTACGACAGCTTTCAAGCTGTTGTCTCTCCACATACAGAATATAAAGTTTGCCGGGGAATGCCCCCACAATCATCCGGCCTAGCAGGTTACCGCCTAACACTCAACATTCAGCTTTGTCCGGCAACCGATTGAACATATTCAACATAGCCTGTTTTAGGACACTAAATTGGTCAAAATAGTACATGAGAGCTCATTTACGGGGGCATCGTACACTGTCTTCGAAATCGGTTGCCACCCTGCTGGAGGCTTCATGCAGTCAAGCAGGTTACCCACTACCATTTAACATTCAGCTTTGCCCGGCAACCGATTAAACATAGCCCCCACACCCCGTTTTGCAAGGTGAAATTCGTCAAAATAATACATTGAACATCAATTACGGGGGCATCGTAGACGGTCTTCGAAATCGGTTGCCACCCTGTCGAATTATTCATGCAGTCAATCAGGTTACCGACTACCACTTAACATTCAGCTTTGCCCGGCAACCCATTAAACATAGCCCACACACCTCGTTTTAGAACACGAATTGTGTCAAAATAGTACATGGAAGGTCATTTACGGGGGCATCGTACACGGTCTTAGAAATCGGTTGCCACCTTTTTGAAATATTCATGCAGTCAAGCACGTTACCCACTACCACTTAACATTAAGTTTTGCCCGGCTACCTATTAAACATGGCCGACACAGTCCGTTTTAAAAAACGACATTTGTCAAAAGAGTAATGGAATCTCATTTACGGGGGCATCGTAGACGGTCTTCGAAATCGGTTGCCACCTTTTTGAAGGATTCATGCAGTCAAGCACGTTACCGACTACCACTTAACATTAAGTTTTGCCCGGCTACCGATTAAACATAGCCCCCACACCCCGTTTTGCAAGGTGAAATTCGTCAAAATAATACATTGAACATCAATTACGGGGGCATCGTAGACGGTCTTCGAAATCGGTTGCCACCCTGTCGAATTATTCATGCAGTCAATCAGGTTACCGACTACCACTTAACATTCAGCTTTGCCCGGCAACCCATTAAACATAGCCCACACACCTCGTTTTAGAACACGAATTGTGTCAAAATAGTACATGGAAGGTCATTTACGGGGGCATCGTACACGGTCTTAGAAATCGGTTGCCACCTTTTTGAAGTATTCATGCAGTCAAGCACGTTACCCACTACCACTTAACATTAAGTTTTGCCCGGCTACCTATTAAACATGGCCGACACAGTCCGTTTTAAAAAACGACATTTGTCAAAAGAGTAAAAATCTCATTTACGGGGGCATCGTAGACGGTCTTCGAAATCGGTTGCCACCTTTTTGAAGGATTCATGCAGTCAAGCACGTTGCCGACTACCACTTAACATTAAGTTTTGCCCGGCTACCGATTAAACATAGCCGACACAGTCCGTTTTAAAAAACGAAATTTGTTAAAATAGCAATGGAATCTCATTTACGGGGGCATCGTAGACGGTCTTCGAAATCGGTTGCCACCATTTTGAAGGATTCATGCAGTCCATCACGTTACTGACTACTACTTAACATTAAGTTTTGCCCGGCCTACCGATTAAACATAGCCGACACAGTCCGTTTTAAAAAACGAAATTTGTCAAAATAGTAATGGAATCTCATTTGCGGGTGCATCTTAGACGGTCTTAGAAATCGGTTGCCACCTTTTTGAAGGATTCATGCAGTCAAGCACGTTACCCACTACCACTTAACATTAAGTTTTGCCCGGCTACCGATGAAACATAGCCGACACAGTTCGTTTTAAAAATCGAAATTTGTCAAAATAGTAATGGAATCTCAATTAAGGGGGCATCGTAGACGATCTTCGAAATCTGTTGCCACCCTGTCGAAGGATTCATGCAGTCAATCAGGTTACCGACTACCACTTAATATTCAGCTTTGCCCGGCAACCGATTAAACATAGCCCACACACCCCGTGTTAGAAGACGAAATGTGTCAAAATAGTACATGGAAGGTCATTTACGGGGGCATCGTAGACGGTCTTAGAAATCGGTTGCCACCTTTTTGAAGGATTCATGCAGTCAAGCACGTTACCGACTACCACTTAACATTAAGTTTTGCCCGGCTACCGATTAAACATAGCCGACACACTCCTAAAAAGGAAATTTGTCAAAATAGTAATGGAATCTCATTTATGGGGGCATCGTAGACGGTCTTCGAAATCGGTTGCCACCTTTTTGAAGGATTCATGCAGTCAAGCACGTTACCGACTACCACTTAACATTAAGTTTTGCCCGGCTACCGATTAAACATAGCCGACACAGTCCGTTTTAAAAAACGAAATTTGTCAAAATAGCAATAGAATCTCATTTACGGGGGCATCGTAGACGGTCTTCGTAATCGGTTGCCACCTGTTTGAAGGATTCATGCAGTCAAGCACGTTACTGACTACTACTTAACATTAAGTTTTGCCCGCCTACCGATTAAACATAGCCGACACAGTCCGTTTTAAAAAACGAAATTTGTCAAAATAGTAATGGAATCTCATTTACGAGGGCATCGTACACGGTCTTAGAAATCGGTTGCCACCTTTTTGAAGGATTCATGCAGTCAAGCACGTTACCCACTACCACTTAACATTAAGTTTGCCCGGCTACCCATTAAACATAGCCCACACACCCCGTTTTAGAAGACGAAATGTGTCAAAATAGTACATGGAAGGTCATTTACGGGGGCATCGTAGACGGTCTTAGAAATCGGTTGCCACCTTTTTGAAGGATTCATGCAGTCAAGCACGTTACCGACTACCACTTAACATTAAATTTTTCCCGGCTACCCATTAAACATGGCCGACACAGTCCGTTTTAAAAAACGAAATTTGTCAAAATAGTAATGGAATCTCATTTACGGGGGCATCGTAGACGGTCTTCGAAATCCGTTGCCACCCTGTCGAAGGATTCATGCAGTCAATCAGGTTATCGACTGCCACTTAACATTAAGTTTTGCCCGGCTACCGATTAAACATAGCCGACACAGTCCGTTTTAAAAAACGAAATTTGTCAAAATAGTAATGAAATCTCATTTACGGGGGCATCGTACACGGTCTTCGAAATTGGTTGCCACCTTTTTGAAGGATTCACGCAGTCAAGCACGTTACCGACTACCACTTAACATTAAGTTTTGCCCGGCTACCGATTAAACATAGCCGACACAGTCCGTTTTAAAAAACGAAATTTGTCAAAATAGTAATGGAATCTCATTTACGGGGGCATCGTAGACGGTCTTCGAAATCGGTTGCCACCTTTTTGAAGGATTCGTGCAGTCAAGCACGTTACGTACTACTACTTAACATTAAGTTTTGCCCGGCTACCGATTAAACATAGCCGACACAGTCCGTTTTAAAAAACGAAATTTGTCAAAATAGTAATGGAATCTCATTTAAGGGGGCATCGTATACGGTCTTCGAAATCGGTTGCCACCATGTCGAAGGATTCATGCAGTCAATCAGGTTACCGACTACCACTTAACATTCAGCTTTGCCCGGCAACCGATTAAACATAGCCCACACACCCCGTGTTAGAAGACGAAATGTGTCAACATAGTACATGAAAGGTCATTTACGGGGGCATCGTAGACGGTCTTAGAAATCGGTTGCAACCTTTTTGAAGGATTCATGCAGTCAAGCACGTTACCCACTACCACTTAACATTAAATTTTGCCCGGCTACCGATTAAACATAGCCGAAACAGTCCGTTTTAAAAAGCGAAATTTGTCAAAATAGTAATGGAATCTCATTTACGGGGGCATCGTAGACGGTCTTCGAAATCGGTTGCCACCTTTTTGAAGGATTCATGCAGTCAAGCACGTTACCGCTTACTACTTAACATTAAGTTTTGCCCGGCTACCGATTAAACATAGCCGACACAGTCCGTTTTAAAAAACGAAATTTGTCAAAATAGCAATGGAA
>JAVTVY010037828.1:0-156927 GCA_036873755.1 Hanleya hanleyi
AGAGTTAATATTTATACAAGGCTGCGATATAGCCTGCAGTGTAGGCAGAGGAGTACTCCTCTGTAGACTCTGCAGTGTATGCAGTAATGTAGGCTGAGGAATACCCACTACAATAATCATGATGTATGATATAATAATCATGTCATTCAAATCAGAATGTTAGTAATGCAAGCAACTAAATCAGTATTGGTATTTATGGTTCGAGCTGTTAACGCAGTTATCTGTCTACCTAACAGAGTATTTACATGCACTTGTGTAAAGTTGCTCCGTTTAATTCACTCACAAGACACTATAATCATTAGAATTGTTTTTCAAAAATGGGTTACTAAAAATTCTTGCATTAATTTGGTATTTTTCACAACAATGCACTGCTACTTTACCATGTTCACTTGGTTCACATGGAAATTTTATGAATATCCAGGGATTCATACAAGTCAAAAATTTTACCACCGAAAACTCAATATTACTCAAAATTGAGTTTTCCCAATGGTGAAATTGAGTTTTCAAAATTTTTTACCGCCGATCCAAACATTGCGATCGAGTTTTCATTTTTTTTTACCACCGATTCACTTATTGGTATTGAGTTCTCAAATGTTTCAACCACCACCATGCTGGTGTCAATAACACATGATATTGATGGTTCAGCGGTAGTTGATAATGGCACTTTCCAAAATAGATTCATATTACTCCATATTCAATATTTCAGTTCAACTTTAATTAAGGCATTAGCCACCTGTCTAAGCCATTTACTTATGTGGTTCATCATAAAACATTCACAGAAACAAGAGCTTTTGGTCTGGGCCGATTCATATCGAAAAACATGTAATGTACATTGAAACTAACCACGGAAATGAACATCCAACTTCTGATCATTTAGACAAAAATAATATTTTATCCCATCAGTAGGAGGTATAACTCTTAAAATCATGCTTAGCAAGTCTGAAAGATTTCAAGAGAATCATGTCAAAACTCTAGGCTGATTCTACAATGTTTTAATTGATTAGTACATTGCAATGAATTGGAGAAATGGTGAAGTCTGAATCCCAATAACTTTGACAAAAATCTGAATTGTCTAAAAAAAAAAAACAGGTGCACATTGAGGCATGCATGTGAAGTTTCAAAATCATCCTGTAGAAATTGTGGAGTTAAATGTCAGTGATACACTGAAATTATGTCAACACTTATTGATTACACAACCACGATTTGACATACAAACGGACAGAAGGGCAGACAGAGTAAAAGAAATAATGCTTGGCAAAGAAATGGCAAAGTCTGATTCCAGTGAGTTTTTTATCCTTGGAAAAATGCGCACCAAACACGCGCGAAAAAAACTGAGTTGAAGTGAATAAATATTGAGATTCATTTAGAGATAAGTCGAGTTGCCAACTGAAAATGTTGAGTTGTCCTGACAAATTATCAAGCAATCGTTGTTGTTGTTGCCTTCACTCTTTCAACTCGCAAGTGTTACTGTTACGTCACGTTAGTGCTTGTCCGCTTGTCGGGAGCAAGTAAAAATCGGCACGGGCAATGCAACGTTCATGTTAGCTGCCCGTATTGGCAAGCACGATTTTCTTCCGATTAAAATACTCACTGACGAAGTTGAGCTCTTATTCTCCGAAATAAAGCGTCAGAATCACTCAGCTTGTTCTGGTTCTGGTTTCGTTTTCGACTTGAAGTTGCCAGGCATGAACAGTCGATATAAATATCTATAGGCTGACTGCGCCACATTGAGCCAGTCAATATAGTGAAGTTCATTCAATTTATCCATTAGTTATGCCTTTCAAGCGGGTGGTGTGCAAATCTTGCGGGAGATTAACAACAACAACACCACACGCTTTCTGCGCCTGTGAAAGGTAAACTTATTGTCATTTTCGCGGTAAGATCGTCATTCGATTGAGTTTATTTCGTAATTTGGAGCTGTCAAATTAACTTTTGACCATGTCTGGCGAATTGAGTTTTCCACAAAAAATTGAGTATTTGTCCAGTAAAACGAAAGCAATTGAGTTTCTCACCATACGAATTGAGTTTTCAAAAGATTTTTACTACCGAATACCGGTGGTAAAAACCGACTTGCATGAATCCCTGATATCATGAACAAATTCACTATATAAACAACTTACATGAACACACAATCCTTTCAATATACCCACCTTCTACTTTATCCTCCATAATGAGAGTTTTACATCATATGAAAGAAGATCTACATGTACATAATCACCCACCACTTGTAACAAACCCTTACTGTCCAGAAGTGTCTTTGAAGTAACTTTGAAGTAACTTTGAAGTGTGGCCATATTTCAACCTTGAAGTGCAAGGCTCAGAGTCAGAAGTGTGCTTGCAGTGTGGGTATTGTTTTGTAGCAATGCCATATAAGGGCATTGAAGTCACAATGAAGTCACAATGAAGTCACAATGAAGTCACTTAGAAGTGTGCCTCAAATATTTTAATTAGGTACTGCAAAGGCACTTCATAGACACTTCCACAGAAGGGTAACCTTCATAGGCACTTCTGAAGTGCTCTTGAAGTACCTAATTAGAATATTTGAGGCACTTCAATGTCCTTATATGGCAAGTCACTTCATCCACTCTTCTACAGAAGGATACCTTTCATATGCACTTCTGAAGTGCTCTTGAAGTACCTTATTAGTATCATAGCAAATCCGTGTGATGAAAAGGTATGTAAGCCACGAGATATTTACTTTCCCAGAAAAGAATACACAAATATATATTTGAGCACAGAAAGTTTTATTCAGAGAAAATACAGAGTGAGACAGAACAGTACATCATAAAATATTTACAATAAACCGCTAGCACAAATCCTTGAGACAAAATACAGCACAGTTCTTTTTTTTTGTATGCATTTACATGCAGTCTTTGGTATGAGAATTTATTGCAGTATTATTATTCAAGGGTGACCGTGTTCTTTTCCAACTTGAACTTGAAGCAGCAGATCTTTCGAAGGATAGTTTACTTCAGTTGCCCTGAGGTCCACTCGGACGTAACCCAACGCTGAAACCCACCAGTCTGAATTGTGAACTTCTTGGCCTGTGGCGATAAATACATGCATATAATTAAAACCTGATCAGTTGTATATATGGTTCCATATGACATGCAATCCAGTTTTTTTTTTTTTTTTTTAATACACTCAGGATGATTGAATAGGTTGATTACCATAAAGGGTAAAGAATGGAACACATCCCTACGATTTACAAAAGATTGATGAAGATGTCTATTATCCTTTCTTTAGTACTCCATGATATACAACAATGGAGATAAACCGTTTGTGTGATGTTCTAGCCAATATACACTATGAAGAAATCAACCATACCTACATGTAGGTGTGCTCATTAAATTTCCCATCAGTCGAGTGGCTGCTTGAAGTGAGCCGAGTTCCTTGTTGCAGCTGTATTCTGGAATTATGAAAGTATTGACAAAGAAGCCATTAGAAACAATCATGTGGATTTTGATAATTTGTCTTTTTTTAATTCCTGGTTCAACTACATCTTCATGCAAGACTTCAAATAACAAATAAATGCTTATTAACTACAAATTGTATTCTTAAATTTTTAAAATGAAATAAATGTATGAAATGAAATGTTCTCATTTCTCAAGATGTGGGTAAAAATGTACAATTGAAGTGTGAAGATCTTTAGCTTTGGTATATGAGCAGTGCAATCAATAGACAAGGAAAATATAGCCTGTTATAATGATAAAAATTAAGTCTAATCATAATTGATTATACTTTTTCTGATTACAGCTAAAACAGGTAATGCTAACATTTATTATCAATATATTCTAAAACTTATTTCTTTACCATTTTGTCAAAAATCTGGTATGGGAATATTCTACATTCTGCAAGGAAAAAAATCAATACAATTTATAAATCAATAAAAAATCAAAACAACAAGATAATTTATTTAGAGCTACCATCCCCCCAACCAGTTAAATCCACCTGTTTTGACATGAACTGAACAGTTTTGTGATAAAAATCTCACCCTCAGGGGATTTCCTCCAGGGGTGCATGCCAATCTTCATATGAGGTCCCCAAGCCTGGTGTTTCCAAGCTGACAATTCACCCAATCATAACAATGGCATTTAATCCACACTGCCTTGATCAACCTGGATAGATCTGAAAGTGATATTGGGACAGATAGATATGGATATTTCGCCATGTTACATGACCTATTAAATTTGACTGCAATTATAAGGTGGAGTACATTATAATAACCTGCAGTCCATATAGCAAAATATTTATTGAGGCCAATATCAATTTTTTAATATGTCAAGGGAAACTTGTTGATAAAATAAATAGCTGACACTCTCAGGTCTACATCACTGTTCAGCTCAGTTCTTTGCTTAAAGTTATGAAAAACAGAAAAATTTTAGTTATATTTATAAGTTACTTACCATATCACTAGCTGCTATCATCACCATCTGCAATACAGTTCTTCAAACCTCCATAGTTCTAGCTTAACAGGAATAAATCCATCTGATTTCTGCAGTTGGAGAGGTCAGCCATTTTGATTGTTATCGTCTGGTGGCGCCCCCAGTGTTCAATTAAATTTTCAAGGGCAGATAACTCCACTCATTTTGGCAAAGACAGTTCAGAATATAAAGACTATTAGAAACAGAAATTATATATATTATACTTAGTGATAATGATGAAGAGGATAATATAAAGTATTCTTAATAATGGGTATTTTTTTGTTGCTGACATTATGTTAGAACTGATTCTTCTAAAAATATTTTCCCATTTTGTCCAATTTTACTATAAAATCATGGATTTGGAATGACTATAAAATCTGAATTCAACAAGATTTCTTATCTAATATGTGAGAGACTGGTGTTATTAATGTCTTTATTCTATTCAAATAGACACCCATAGTACTGATCACTTTAAAATATCAAAAAATATGTTCACAGTTCTGAGTAATATGTCAGTAACCACATGTGAATATTTTACACAGTTGTAGCTATTTTGAAATGTGAAGTACAAATCTGATGTTTGGTGGTTTCATTGAAATGAGATTTGATGTCACTGAGTGAAATCAAATCAGCCAACTTTAAGCTGGGTTATTCCCGGAGCTAATTAATATAACTGGAACTTGTAAACATGTAGTTCTAATTTATAATGTTATGTTACTGTAACAGTTTGTGGGAAAATTCCAATAATCTAGAAATCCTATTGGATTGAATCTTATAGGATTTTTCAGAATCTATTATAATAGGATTTTTTCAGAATCTTATAGGATTTTTCAGACTCTTATATTTTAGAAGCTCATATGATTTTTTAGAATCTTTAGGATTTTTCAAAATCTTATAGGATGCTAGAAGATATTTTTTGCAAGGGGAAGTCCCCCAGGTTGTGCTATATAACTGACAAAGTCCAAGAAGTGTCTTTGAGGAGTACCTTAGATTATGCAGAACAAAAACAAAGTCTCAGAAGTGTCTCTGAAGTCCCCTAAGTTTTGCTGAAGAACTGACAAAGTCCAAGAAGTGTCTTTGAGGAGTACCTTGGATTATGCCGAACAAAAACAAAGTCTCAGAAGTGTCTCTGAAGTCCCTCATTTTTTGTTATGAAATTGACAAAGTCCATGAAGTGTCTTTGAGGAGTCCCTTGACTACTGCCTTTTTCTAATGAAGTACCTTTGAAGTGTGCCAATATTTTTCTCTGTCGTTGAAGTGCCTTTCAAGTGTACTCTTCAGAGGCACTTCTAGGCACACTTCACATGAAGTGTGACACTTCTGGACAGTAAGGGAAGACTTCACTTATCGGCCCACCTTTTTCAAAATCAGTTAGTTGGTTATGTTTAAATCTACCATTCTGCAGCAGAGAGTTCTGTCGTGTCTGTAAGGGATGTAACTAGTGTAAGGGAAACTAGGTCAGAGTTTGCAGTGTACCCAGAGGAGTAAGCAGGCAGATGGTTGAGTCTCTGCAGAGAAATTTGAACATTACTATAAAACTGTACATCTAACAGGATTGTATTGCGTGGATCAACTTGAATGAAGTTGGGCCTGAAGCTATCGAATGTTACCTCAGATAAATTAGGCCTATATATTTATTAATTTTCATAATTTATTGAAAAAAATTGTACGTAGATATCGACCATCCAATATCTCAGAGGCCAGGCAACTGAACTGTGTCCCACTATCTGAGAATTGTGCTCCCTTGAGATGTCCTCACTTAGCATCTGTAGGTTTATCCCCCCACAATAGACACACTTAGTGTTGGAAACTGAACCTCCCCCTATCCCTCAAATAGCCGAGAATTATATTAATATGGCCTTTGGCTTTGCCGAGTTGAAACACTTCCAACCAAAAAATAGTTCTAGAAATTACCTGCGGATTGATCGAGGAAGACGAAAACATAATTTCAATGTAACTGATTGATCATGCGATATGGGAATTCGGAATGATACTTGTTTACAGGCACGAGATAGTTATTTCAGAACAGCATTTCGGGCCCAGCATTTCACGCTGAGATCAGATGACATAAATATGATTTGTAAAAGTATCATTGATTGGTTCATTGCACAGTAATATCCAATCAAAATTGCTGTTATTAAAGCTACACAGCACGCCATAACTACGGGAGATTACTCCATGTAATCTATGAAAGGTTGCATCAGGATCACCTCCCTTAGAACATGATTCAAGATTCAAGAATTTTAAATTAATGTACGAGTCGGACACACCCAATGCTGAGCAGAGTACAACGAACGAAATAACATTGCCAACAATTAAATTTTAAATTTGGACAATTAAGTATACATAACAAAGGATATATATACATTCAGCTATATCGTGTTATAGGTAATAATGGGCACTGTGAATGTATAAACTTACAAGCAGGGATTTTTTTTACACATTCGCTGCCACTGCTATATTCTGACTCCGGCTGCATATGATCTAAACTCTATATTGTAAACCACGCATCAACAGATTTAACATATTAACGAAAGAAGGATCTGTTGAAGACATAACAAATATAAATTTGTCTGTATCAGATAAGTTGTCAAAAACCGAGTACGGTAAGTTGCCGTAATCTCTGAGACAATCTAAAATTAAATCCTGTCTGCTCCTCATTTGGATATTGTCGCTTGTTCGACATGTTCGATTGGGGAGCTTTGATAGGAAATTAATTTATTAAGATTGTCTCTGAGAATAAGATAGCCCAAGGGAGTCGCTAGTCATGGTGCATGTGGTGCGTTTTCTTTGTGTTGAACCAGAAAGTCAAATATAGTCACTCAGATATTTTGAATATCGATGCGTCCTTATGCAAAAAAAAAAGTGAAAATAGAGCCTTAAATCTACACACATTAGGTTAAGATTTATTTCCGGGAATCGCGTAGAAGGCATTTTCGGCAACCTAGGACCGGGAGCTTCCGGGGCCTAGGCGGCCCCTGGGCCCTCGCCTGTTGGTCTGACAGGATTCGCTTATTTTAGCTTTGTGTAAATCAACCATATCGGTACGAGTATTGGTTTGTAATGTTCCACGACGTAAAGGTCATCATATTGTATATATCTAATATAACTACATGTAGAAAGTCAAATGGATTCAGGGATGCGGTGTGATTTTTTCAACATCGATGTGTTTATAAATGCGAAACGAACGTGAAAATAAAACCATAAATCTGCATATATGCTCAGAATTATATCCGAGATAACGCCTAAAACGCATCTTCCGCGATCTAGTACCCCAGAGCTCCAGGGGCCTAGGCGGCCTCTGCACCCTCTCCTGTTGAGCTGTGAAAGTAGAACTCCTCCCCCCCCCCCTTGAAATCCTAGTGACACCCCTATCGGCGCTGTGCAGGGAACATGACAACACAATGCATTTTGTCCTCGACATGATTAGGCTCTAATTAAACTTAATAGTTCGTTTATCATTACCGCCCGCCCCTGATTTTCTCGCCGGCCCGAACCCTTTTTTTCTGCAATGTCAGCATAAATGTTTTCGAGCAATGCGTGCCAACCTGCCTGGAACGCCAGTCAGAATTCAGATTCGCAAAATGATCCTTAATCACCATCCTACGTTTGCCACCTAGCCCGCTTATCTTCATTCATCAGTCAGCAGTGGTGAATATTCATGCTAGATCGTGCTGTTTGTAGTTTTCTTGGCAACGGCATTCCTGGGCTCTGTGAACAAGGTAAGAGTGAGAGAGTGAGTGAATAGGATAGTAGTATAGAAAGGTGAAATTGGGGTCTACTGACCTTTGACGTCAAAGGGGTTAAGTTCACTATAGTTCCGGCAAAGGTCACTGACTGCACTTGCGGTCACGTGACCGGAAGTGACCCCAGGGGATGTGCTCCTCCTCGGTGATGTGGTCATTTTCGGCGGTGATGCGATCACTTCCGGGCCCGTGGATAACCCTCCGCGGACAGAAAATAGTCTCATGTCGAGGAGACTTCAAATACACGGGTTGTCGCTTCGCCTAAATCTCCAGGAATGTCCGGCAATCTTCGGCAATGTCCGGTCATCTCCGGCAATGCCTGGGAATGTTCGAAAATGTCCGGAGGGTAATCGAGGTCAAGGGTCCAGGGTATAGCTTCTAGGTTATAGTCCCCATACATAGCCATACATTGAGAGAAGGAGAATCCGCCTGGCCCTAGCTGAAGTCAAACCTATACTTCAGGCTCCAGAAGCGGGCACGTCATCCACTGCACCACGAGTCAGACGATACTAGGCAAGGTTGAAAATACCCTAACATACCTACCGGAGAGCAGATCTATATACGTCTATGGTTTGGGCCCAATGGGAACCCACGCACGGACATTTGTGGTATGGAGTGTGGCACCTTGTTTTTTTTATCTCACCACGTGGAAGACGATGACAGGGGTCTCGAAGCCATGGTGTGAATTTCGCTGACAAGTTCTGACTGCGCAGTCGTAGTAGATGGCAGGCCCTGGAGGATGTTTTGGAGTCAAGGTAGACCACTATTTGTCGGATGGGACCGCGGGAGGTGTCATAGCGAAACACTTGTGGAGGAGCATCAGGCTGGACAGGTATGGCGTTGAACTGGGGTCCATCTGCGCATGCGGGAACAGGGAATTGTGGGAAAAGAACATTGAAATGGACGTTTTGGGATCGAGGTGGACCTCTGTTGGTTCGAATGAGCCGTGGGAGGGGCCATAGTGAAGCACACGCGGAGAAGCATCCGACTGCACGGGTGTGACGTGGAACTGACGTCTTTTTGTGCATGCGCAGTAGAAAAAGAGCATTGGAATGGATATTTTGGGGTGGAGGTGGACCACTATTCATCCGAATGAGTCGTGTATGGGCAACCAACCCATGGACATTTGCGGTATGGGTTATTATTACAACACATATAAGGGAAGTGGGAAGAAGTGCCGACATACTGACAGAGCCACATGACTTCACAGTATAGTCTTCTGGTTAACCTATTCTAAAGCACATACAAAGAATCTAACGATTCGTGATATGTGTTTTATCTCAGACACGCTCTATTGTACCTGTTCATGTGGCAACTAGGATGACATGACCACACGACCCCTAGCACCGGCATAAGCGGTATTAGATACAAATCTAGAGAGCTATGATGACACATTGTTTGCTCTGTCTCACCACGTGGAAGACGATGGGAGATGCCTCGTGGCCATGGGTTGACTTTCGATGAAAAGTTCTGACTGCGCATGCGTAGTACATAGGCAGGCCTATGGGGGTGTTTTGGGGTCGAGGTGGACCAGTATTGGGCCACGGAAGGTGTGATAGTGAAGCACTCGTGGCGGAGCATCTGGCTGGATGGGGGTTGGAGTGAAACTGGCGTCATTCTGCGCATGCGCAATGAAAAAAGGGCATTGTAATGGATGTTTTGGGGTCGAGATGGACCATATTGGTCCGACTGGGTGGTGGGAGATGTCATAGTGAAGCACTCGTGGGGGAGCGTTCGACTGGACGAATGTTTAGGGGAAATATCGTCCATCTGCGCATGCGCAGACAGAGAATATTGAAAAAGGGCACTGCAGCTGAATCGAAATAGTCTATCCTTGCTCCTAAAAGTCACTCCCGGAATAGGAAGTGACGTCACAATGGTCATCGGCAAATTTCCGAGGTCAATACGCCCCAAGGTCCCCTTTCAAAGGGTCAAGAGGCGTCTACGTGTATTTAGGCCCAGCATGAGCTATCTGCCCCTGAATACTACTTTATATGTCCTCCAGTTACTTCAATGTTAATTGACATTTCTGGGAAAAATGCAGCAAGAGTTATCTGCCCCTGAATACTAGCTTATATTTCCTTCAGTTACCCCAATGTTAATCTCGCGGAATGCACGTCATCAAACATGTTCCCTGACAATATCGCCAGCTATATGTCCAGCATGAATGGGCTCGTCTCGATCGTCTCGGCTAGATGGGGGTACAGTGCATTTTACCCTTCACCCTGTTCAATGGTCCGTGTTGGAACATGTTGTGGCGGATGTGAAGCAGGTGCTTATAGACGATGAGCGATCATCAGACGAGTTGGACTGGCCATATGCTATGGATGATGTGCTGACAGTAGCCAAAGAAAAAAAATCAGAAAGAAAGACCAAACCCGGACCAAGATATAGCCGTTATAAATAAACGATAGAACCGGGGTTTTTCATCATTTGTCACCATGAAGAGCTTGGAGAAGGTGTTGGCCACGTTGCATTACAGTCCGCCTGCCTATAGTGCATTATCAGCCCTTTATCGGGCCGCTAAACTCCAGGAAATACAGCCAGCCCAAGTCCGGGATTTGTGAAGAAAACAAGACACCTATACTTTACATCGAGCCGCCCGCCGCCATTTTCCACGGAATCGGATCATCGTTGGTGGTATAGATGCCCAATGGCAAGCGGATTTGGTTGATATGAGCGCCTTTGCCAGATACAACTATGCGAATCGGTATATCTTGGCGTGCTTTAGTATCCTGTCGAAGTATGCGTGGGTGGTATCAATCCGAACAAAATCCGAGATTGTCCTTCTTTGTGAGATAGTCGTGTATACTTGTGTCCACGTGGGGCGACTCTAATTCCCAGGGTGGCCTAGTGACTTTGTTCGTGTCGTAGATTTGTGCGATGGGTATTTCGTGTTCTTGGATAATTAGGGTTAGGGTATGTAGGGTATAGCCGAGAAGGGGGGGGGGGGGGTCTTTTCCCAGTTTTTCTTTAGATATTCATATTCACTTTTATGTTCAAAAATTTTGTGACATGGGTGATTACCGCCCTTAGCTCTATTTTTTCTGCATATTCATTGACAGTTCCTCTCGTCTTAAACGAAGGGGTTTCTCACTGGTTTCTATACTACATAAAGCGGTTCCCTTGAATGCTCCAGTAGCTATCTTTAGTGTGGAAAATTGAATGCTATCTATTCTTTTTAGTTGCGTCTTACATGCTGATTGGTAGGCGATGGATTTTTGACCTGATGAGAGTTTGGTATAAGTTTATCAGACTATTTTTACTTGCTCCCCAGTTTGTCCCAGACACACACCTCATAAGGTTCATGTCTTTATTTAACCCTATTTTTGAATTCAATTTTCTGACCTCCCAGTGTTAATTTAACGTAAACGTGTGTATTGTTTGAGAATATAATACCCGCTGTTTTGAGGGCGCTAATTGTATCTAGTGTATTTTGCATTATACCTGTCAGTTTGTTTATGGAGTATGCGGTTTTCCAAAGTGCAGCGTCGTCAGTAAATAGGGACTGTTCTACTTCTGCATGTTTGGTGTCAATTTCATCGGCTAGACCATTAATCAGGATGTTAAAACGGGTGGGGCTAATGACGCTGCCCTGTGAAGTACCGTTGCTAGTTGATGGTCGGTGGTCGGTGATTTCCTAGGCGAACTTTAAAATTTCTAATGTTTAGGAAGTTTTTTTATCCAGTATCCGGTTTTTTCTTCCCTTAATTCCCAATTTACTTAATTGGATAATTATGCTGTCGTACCATACAAGATCGTTCCCCTGTAACACCTCCGCCATGTATCTGTTCAACTCAAACGCACGTGGCCTCCGTTTGTGCATGGTCTCGCCTATAAGCCTAAGAAAGTGAGAATCTGACTGGCGACCTAGAAAGGCCGTATTCATCGCTGATTGGTTGGCGGAAAATGTTCTCATTATAAGTAATCTCATGGGAAGTCCGTACGGGTACTAACTGCGGAAGCTATGTGTATGAGCCGTATAGAGTACGATGAACCAATCTAGGCTGTTTGCTAGATGAAAAGGGCAACGACTCTCATTTGTTTTTTCAGTTAACGCATCAGGATCTATCACGGCATAACATTACCTTCGAACTGGGTCTTCCTTTCCTTACGATTTTTCAAAGACAAGTGAATGTTCTCCCTAAAAAAACTTGAGTGATCAGTTTCACTCAAGTTTGAGCGAAATGTACCTGTTCACTCAAACTTGAGTTACTTTTCACTCAACTTGAGTTAAAACCACTCAACTTGAGTGGGATCAATTTCCACTCTTATGCTTGAGTGAATGTCACTCAAGTTGAGTGCATTTAACTCAAGTTGAGTGAAAAGTAACTCAAGTTGAGTGAACATCTCACTCAAGTATTGAGTGGGATCAATTTCCACTCTTACTTGAGTGAAATTTCACTCAACTATTTTTAGAGAGTTTGTAAAAATATATCTGCCATATCTTCCATATCAGCTGACTTTAAATTCAGTATTCTGGTTTGCTGTATGGTGAAGTTACTGTATTAACAAGCGCTGAATGAGCACAAAGACCTCCGTCGAGGCAACAGGGTCAGTAGGGGAATAGTACATCGCTGAATAACATAGGGCCGGATGCCAAGCTCAATTTTGCATTTGTTGAAGTGAACTTCACCAATGGTAATTAACGTGAGGTTCCCCACTAGCATGTCCAGCTAGGGATGTGGAAGTCACATTCCCCGCAAATAATATTTCTTTGATTTCACGTGCTTGAAATATTGGGGTATGGAATAGAGTATATTGATGGAAAACCTGGAATAGTGCTTGAGACATTAGGCCCCTTCCCACCCACACCTCCCCATGAGAGGACACCCCCACCCAAATCAACACGTTAGCGGCAGAAATGAGACCCTGTGTGCCTAGTTTTACCAACTTGCTTGTGATTTTATGCTATAGGCCCTACACATCAACACTTCATATTTTGTACGTGTACAGTATAGCATCCTCATTGACAGAATCCTCTACAAAACACATCTGATTTTACCGACACTTCGTTCTGATCTGTCTCGGCATCATGTGTGGATTCAATGGGCTCGGAATAATTTTGTATACTGGTGGTTACAGGTCACCTTCACCATAATGTATCAATTACCATGGACTTGTACATGTATCACATTCATATTGAATAGTGATGGCTGATGAGAATATTGCCAATATGGAACAAATGGCTGGATTCCAGCGAATAAAAAGTTCATGTTAATCATAAACAACATACAATTAATACTACTATCAAATAATTATGTATATTCCTTGTCGACATCAATATAATACCAAGGGTGTAGGCAACGGGGGGCTTGGGGGGGCTTGAGCCCCCCCAAATTTTGACGGCCGGCAAAAAAAAGAGAACAAAACAAACAAACAAACGAAAAAAGGAAAGAAAGAAAGAAAAAGAAACCTAACATAGCATATAAGATCACGTATCTTATTCAATTATTACAGGAGAAGTAAACTTATCACCGCCAGTGCATACCATTAGGCCTAAAATAAGATTGCAATTGATCAGTGATCAAAGCCATAGATTGACGATTTCGGGCTCCAATCGAGAATGGAATAGTGTGCTCCAAATCCAATCAAATGCCGCCTATTTGGACGAAAAACATCAAAACTTCCGATGAGGAGAATTTTTCGTAACTTTTTCACTATAAACTTATTTTGTTTTTCAATTGAGATCCCAGTACTTCTTTATTCACAAACAAGAGATATACAAACTCTCAACTACTTTTCATAAAGAAACCCTAGAAATAAACCTACTGTCTTTCCCAGATAATAAATCCCAGACGTTTTTGGTGATATTTCGGAGAAAATTTATTGTACAACATTGAAACTTCACACAGTATATAACTAAAAAGCCCGAATTGTATTTCTGTCTTTCATTAAAATTTGTTGAGAACTGACCAAAGTCACCGATACCTACCATGTTATTTTGGGGCCACGATAACTTTGTTCTGCCATTGTTAAAACATGCGAGCTTGACGTAAAAAGTAAAAAATATCTCACAAATTTCCCATCTAATTTTTGTTTTCGCGATTTATTGAGAACTACTGGAGGGGAATAAATTTAGTATTTTTTTTTTATCTACTGTGTGAAGTTTCAATGTTGTCGGATAAATTGTCCCAGAAATATCGTCGAAAACGTCTGAGACGAAACGTGCTCAGACACGCGCTGCTATCGGGGCACGACAGTATTGTCTAAGGATTAACTTGAATTATAGTGCAAACCGGAGACTGAATGATCACTTTAGCTTGTATATCATTGCAGTGATCGTCTTTGTTATGAGACATTTTGGGATAAATCAAAGTTCAGTTGCTACAACGTTATACTACTCAGATGCTCCCAGAGAGTGCCAATTTACCATCAAGTTTCAACAAAAAATCTTAAGCTGCGAGGGGGGATACCCCCTCTCAGACTCTCCCCCTCTCAAGCCCCCCCAAATCTGACAACTTGTCTACGCCCTTGAATACAGATAATATTATGACTGAATCAGGGTAACAGATATCCAAGGGTATGATCGACGGTGGTAAAAACTAAGCCAACACAAGTCACTGTATCCTTTTAATGTTGTGGATATCAGCAAACTAATCTGTTTTCAGTGAGCATACGAGATGTCATAACAGTACTCCTCGGTGTTCCTTTCTACAAGGAACCAGCTATGTCGCATCAGCATATATTATAGTCGAGTTATTCACTCAGGACATGTTACCTTGACAACAGATCGTAAATTATGTTTCCTTGTGATAATGGTATGGCGTCAAGGTCTCATTTTCTGGGAAGATACTAGATCTACTGGTTTCGAAAATGAATTGGAGAACAATCATATATTCATGTATTTTTCCCCAGCTAAAAATGGAAAAAATAAAAAAAAAAATTCCCGGCATGCAACTAGATAATGATAAACGAACTATTAGGTTTAATGAGCCTTATATGCGCTGCATAGACACGTTGCTCGACGGCTTTGGACGGTTTTGCATGTCAACCTACTTGGATTGCTAAGTCTAAGGTTCGTGAAGAATTTTCTCTTTGAATAAGCGATAGATTCTCATCTTTTTGTTTGTGTGCGTGTTATTCTCGTTCTCCTGGAGTAACACTTTGAAACAATTGTCGAAGAAGGATTCGACACAGTCATAGTTTATTTACTCGAAAAAAAACCCCCACAAGGTGGTACGCGAGGTACAATATTTGATTATGTTCAAAGATGGCGGATAAAAGAACATTAGGGTGCATGATAACATTACTAAGGTTATTTTAATAAACATTGATTATTTCATCAAAATATCGTTGCTGTTATTCTGTAATAATTTCCTTAATATAAAAGCCCTAGGCACATAATTGTGATTTGCAACATACTCTGGTAAATATTTCTGTCTCAGATTCAGTAAAGCTGAACAATCAAAAAGAAATGAACTCATCTCCTGTTGATTTTGAATTACAAATTTGGCAAACCTCTGCTTTACCGGAATATTTGCCAACGACCCGTTTCGATTGGTAGTCTGTGATTAGCTGTTCGAAATTTCGAGATGATTTCTCTATTCTTTTCTAGTAAAATGTTCACGTACTCTTCAAAGCCCGGTAGATCATTAAATACTAAATGTCCCCTTCACGATCGTTGCACGGTACATTGCCAAGATTCAATAAACTGAACAAAATAGTTTCTATTAATTCCATCTTGGTTAAGCCATAACATCGTTAAATCCTGATGTTTCTAATATATGTTTAATTGTTAACAGCCATGATGATTTAGATCGTATTACAAAGAGCAGCTTGTATACAATACAGGCGATTTTACCATTATTCTTCAACAACTTTAACCAATCCGGACTTTGGCTGTGATAGCCAGAGGAAATATTCCCGACACTCCATTGACCATATAATTCGGGGTTGATTTCCTAAGACCAAGTATATTTTTCAAAAATTTTAATTGTATTCGTTCTTGGACATCTATGTTCCGAAAGCCCCACCCTTCAGTGCCATACAAGGGGATCGGTCCTATTGTAGATTTAAGCAGACTTAGCTGACAGTCAACCAGAAGATACACGTTCTGAATTTTCCTCATCACACTTAGCTGACAGTCAACCGGTAGATACACGTTCTGAAATTTCCTCATCCCAAAAATACCGCTTTCGAGGCTTGGTATCTATATACTTACGTACCCTATTACAATTACCAGTGCGAAAAAAAAGTTTATTCCCAAATACGAATACTCATGAACTACTTCTAAATTCTCATTATCAAAGGTAAATGTAGATACATTTCTTGTTGAAGTTTGTTATTTTCAACAGCATTCTATAAAGGTTGAAAGTGCTTTCTCACATAAGCACAGATAGAGAGTCTGAAATCGCTACATGGGATTCCAACAGGACCAACCTCATTATTTAGGGCTGCCTTGGCCATTTCATCAGCTTCAGTATGTCCTTTGATGCCAACGTGACTAGGCAACCAGCAGAACACAACATCAATTTGTTGATGAAAACTACGGTCATATAATTGTAGAATGTTAAAAATGGTGGGATGAGTTGACGTTCCAGTTGTGATGAACTTTACGAGCGGTGTTCCTTCCGTTTGTTCATCCAAGATGTTCATCTCATTTGAGAAACAGTTACACTGGCGTTGAACGAACCGGATTAGAGTCTTTTCTGCATTCTTCGGTAAATTAGAATTGAGTAACTCTGACTTGATCTTAGTTTTACTGGCATGGAGTGAATCTGAAAATAAACTGATGATAGATTCTCTCAATTCAGACTTTCTAGAAAGGTTGTGTTATGGGCAAAACGAACACTCTCAAGAGGACAAGAAATGTCTTCGGCAGTGAATAGTTCCATTAGATTGCTCAATAGTCACTAAGAGATCAGCTTGCCCTTCAGGAATGAGAATGTTCGATTCCCCAACAACCAATCGCAGGCTTGGAACAGACTAAACTCCCTCGAGAAGAAACTCCAAAAACAGCCGCAATTCCATGACGACTACAATACCTTCATGGCCAAAACTTTGGTACAAGGTTAAGCCGAGGAGCTTCCCACAGAAGAGCTGAATCGTGATGACGGAAAAGTGTGGTTTATTCCCCATCATTTGTCATCCAAAAAAACTTGATAAATTGGAGCGATATGCAAGAGGTAGGAAAAATTGACGACGTCTGGCGACTAAAAAGCAACCATATGACTCTACAGGAAAGTATTTGTCGACACCTAACATTCAGACCCAGCATACGGTGGATTCTCGGAGTTAGCCTTAGTAGCTCAGCCACGCTTTTATTGCAGCTGTTCATGTGGAGACTATGAAGTATCCACACGACCCCTAGCACCGGCTTAACCCTACCAGGCCTCGCCCTCCGTACAAAACTTTCTGCTCTATCTCCGGAACGACAAAAAATTAAGAGCTGACGCTCCGTGACTTTATATTTTATCACATTGGGGTCATTTGGAGCCTATTTGCATATAGTCCATGAGCCAGACCAGATATCGGTACCACCTGGGGTGGCAAATTCTCATTATGTTTTTTTGGAAGCCCTATATCCACAGATGATAAAAAACTTTGAAAGCAATCCAGGATTCACAGCTTAATGGTAGTAATCACCTCTTAACGATGGACACCCGAGTCCAATCTGAGGGACCAGATTTGGGGGTAGGGGAAATATAAAGTTGAATAACTTTGCAAGTAATGGTGATATAGTGACATTTGGCCACTCAAAATGTTGGTAATTTGATCCCCTATATGGTGGTATCTGTTATATGCTAATATCAATTATGTAGGTCACCAGAGGCCAAAAGGTCACGAAATCTGAATCCTGACTAAAATGTGACCACCTGTAGGAAAACACGCTGCAGATACCATACCAATGGGATTTCTCAACGGAAATGGGTTCAAATGGAAGCCAAGAAGTACCCAAGTCTATAATAAGTCGAAACAAGTGGAGTTTATTATTATTTAGACGGTGGTACAGAACTGTTTTTGACGTATTTTCAAAAATGGTCTTTTTATTGCGCTAAACCCAGGCAAAATTGTATGAAGTGGGACAGCTTGAAATTAGTTGCATATTTTGAGAAATAACTGCTCCAAATGCTAATGGCCATGTCTTAGGTCTATTCAGTGATTAGTTAAGCTACATTTCGAGGTAATTAGGTCATCATAGGTCAAGGGCAAAGATTGTCAATTATTAATTTTCTACATTTTTACTTGGGACTTTCATATTACAATGTATTTACATTGCAACAAGTTTCAAGTATAGAGCATCAGAACCATCGCTGGTGTACCCTGTACCGTATAGCCCGTAGGGCATAGGGTACACCAGGATGCGAGTGCACCAGGTATGGGTGTCCGCAGGGGTTCGAAGGTCAATCGTCCTCCAAATCCCCTTTATCGCTCGTTTAGGCGCTGAGACGGGCGTTATGGCGTAAAGATAGGGCGTTAAGGCGTTGAGACGGGCGTTAAGGCGTAATGACGGGCGCTGACGGCGTCACTGCATTTCGATGTATTGGTGGCAATTCCATGAAAATCAGACCTGAGCTAGTTCACCAGGGCGTTGAAGCGTTAAGCAAAGCGTTGATGGGCGTTACTGTCTATCAATGCAAGCGTATTCCCAAATCCCCTGGGGTGGCAAATTCTCGTTATGTTTGTTGGAAGTCCTATATCCATAGATGCAAAAAAACTTTAAAAGCAATTCGGGACACACAGGTTAAAGGTAGTAACCACCTCTTAAAGATGGACACCGGAGTCCAATCTGAGAGACCAGATTTTGGGGTAGGGGAAATATAAAGTTGAATAACTTTGCAAGTGATGGTGATATAGTGACATTTGGCCACTCGAAATTTTGGTAATCTGATCCTCTATATGTTGGTATCTGTTATATGTTAATATGCCAATTATTTAGGTCACCAGAGGTCAAAAGGTCACGAAATCTGACCCCTGTCTAAAACGTGACCACCTGTAGGAAAACTCGCTGCAGATATCATGCCAATGGGACTTTCTTAACCTAAATGGGTTGAAATGGAAGCTGAGAAGTTCCCAAGTCTATAATAAGTCTAAACAAGTGGAGTTTATTATTACTGAGACTGTGGCACAGAACTGTTTTTGAAGCATTTTCAAAAATGGTCTTTTTATTGCGCTAAAAACCGGCAAGATTGTATGAAGTTGGACAGCCTGAAATTAGTTGCATATTTTGACAAATAACTACTCCAAATGCTAATGGTCATGTCTTAGGTCTATTCAGGGATTAGTTAAGCTACATTTCGAGGTAATTAGGTCACCAGAGGTCAAGGTCAAAGATTCTCAATTATTAATTTTCTACATTTTTACTTGGGACTTTCATATTACAAGGTATTTACATTGCAACCAGTTTCAAGTATAGATCATCAGAGCCATCGTGCCCGTAGGGCATAGGGTACACCAGGATGCGAGTGCACCAGGTATGGGTGTCCGCAGGGGTCAAAGGTCAATCGTCCTCAAAATCCCCTTTATCGCTCGTTAAGGCGCTGAGACGGGCGTTAAGGCGTAAAGATAGGGCGTTGAGACGGGCGTTAAGGCGTAACGACGGGCGTTCACGGCGTCACTACATTTCGATGTATCGATGGCAATTCCATGAAAATCAGAACTTCTGAGCTAGTTCACCAGGTCGTTGAAGCGTTAAGCTAAGCGTTGATGGGCGTTACTGTCTATAAATGCAAGCGTATTCCCAAAACACGCACAGTCGACGTTCAAGCGTCAACATGGCTTATACTTGCTCTAAGTGCGAACGATACGATTTGATGCGGCACGAGAGAAATATACATGGGATTGAAGACTCCGAGGCACATGAACCCGATACAGAGATACAGTCCTTCGAGTGATACCGAAACAGAGATTGCTGAGAGTCTATCCACTGATACCGAAACAGAGATTGCTGAGAGTTTATCTAGTGATACGAAGAGCTTGACCTCAGATAGTCAGCGTACGTCCGAGGAAAGTGAGGCGGAACCTACCTTTTGGGATCGTATTGTGAGAGCAGCTATCAATACTGACGCTGCAGCAATCGAGGACGCCGGAAAGGATAACTTACAACAGCCAAATGCGCCTCGTCATCAGGAAAACAGCCATGGCGATCTATGAACAGTATACCTTACCATCGCTTGAAATGAAAGGCGACCCCACGCACAGGTCCATCATGAAAACCAAGCGTCACTTGGAAGAGGATATGGGGCTACCACCCACCGAGGCCCTGGAAAATGCGATCAGGATGCGCAATCAATTCTTTCAGGACATGCTGCCTCAGTGGTATCCTGAACTGCCCGACGATGGGCTGATGGGGCCAAAACGGTCCAAATGAACTCCCAGAGTGAGTGAATGAGTGAGTGAATGAGGCATGTCCAACGCCCGTCTCAACGCATGGACGCACTAACGTTGGTGAGTGAGTGAGTGAGTTTACGAGTAGTAGCCAAAGTGGATATTTTGGGGGTTTGAAAGAAGGTGTTTGGGGTAGAAATGGATCATTCTGGGTCCGAATGCGTTGTTTGAAGTGGCATCTTGTAGCAACACCGCCAACGCCAAGCTCAACGTTTTAACACCCTGGTGTATTAGCCCAAAAGCTCTGATTTTCATGGAATTGTCACTAATTCATTGGAAAAGCAGTGACGCCCGTCAACGCCCTTCATTACGCCTTAACAACAACAACAACAACACGGGTGATAGATGAGAGAACAACAACAACAACAGCCGCGTTGGACATGTTTACAATTCAAGAAGGCTCTTGTCCGATCAGAGGCCGCCATTTGGCGCTGCATCTGTCATATTCTCGGCTGCTCTTGTCCAATCATAAGCCGTCCTTTGAGAAAGTTCCATCTTTGACCTAAGCATCATCGGGCAGTTCAGGATACCACTGAGGCAGCATGTCCTGAAAGAGTTGTTGGCGCATTCTGATCGCATTTTCCAGGGCCTTGGTGGGTGGTAGCCCCATATCCTCTTCCAAGTGATGCTTGGTCTTCATGATGGACCTGTGCGTGGGGTCGCCTTTCATTTCAAGCGGTAGTAAGGTATACTCTTCATAAATCGCCATGGCTGTTCTCTTGATGCAGGGGCGCATTTGGGTGTATGCCTGTTGTAAGTTAATCCTGTCCGGCGTTCTCGATTGCAGCAGAGTGAATATTGATAGCTGCTCTCACAATACGATCCAAGAAGCTAGGTACTGCCTCACTTTCCTCGGACGTAGGCTGACTAACTGAGGTCAAGCTCTCCGTGTCACTAGATAGAATCTCAGAAATCTCTGTTTCGGTATCAGTCGATGGACTCTCATCAGTCTCTGTATCGGCTTCTTGTGCCTCGGGGTCTTCAATCCCATGTATATTTTTCTCGTGTCGCATCATATCTTAACGTCTGGTGAACGTGCGTTCGCACTTAGAGCAAGTATAAGTCATGTTGACGGTTGAATGTCGAATAAATGTCGAATTTGGGAATAAACTTGCTCTTATAGACGGTAACGCTCATCAACGCTTAGCTTAACGCTCCAACGCCCTGGTGAACTAGCTCAGAAGCTCTGATTTTCATGGAATTGCCACCAATACATCGAAATGCAGTGACGCCCGTCAAAGCCCGTCGTTACGATTTAACACCCGTCTCAACGCCTTAACGCCCTATCTGTACGCCTTAACGCCCGTCTCAGCGCCTTAACGAGTGATAAAGGTGATTTGGAGGATGATTGACCTTTGACCCCTGCGGACACCCATACCTGGTGCACTCGCACTCTGGTTTACCCTTTGCCCTACGGGTTATACGGTACAGGGTGCACCAGCGATGTCTCTGATACTCTATACTTGAAACTGGTGGCAATGTAAATACCTTGTAATATGAAAGTCCAAAGTAAAAATGTAGAAAATTAATAATTGAGAATCTTTGATCTTGACCTCTGGTGACCTAATTACCTGGAAATGTAGCTTAACCCTGAATAGACCTAAGACATGGCCCTCAGCATCTGGAGTAGTTATTTGTCAAAATATGCAACTAATTTCAAGCTGTCTAACTTCATACAATTTTGCCTGGTTTTAGCGCAATAAAAAGACCATTTTTGAAAATGCATCAAAAACAGTTCTGTGCCACAGTCTAAATAATAATAAACTCCACTTGTTTAGACTTATTTTAGACTTGGGTACTTCTTGGCTTCCATTTGAACCCATTTAGGTTAAGAAAGTCCCATTGGTATGGTATCTGCAGCGAGTTTTCCTACAGGTGGTCACGTTTTAGACAGGGTTCATATTTCGTGACCTTTTGACCTTTGGTGACCTACATAAGCGAAATATTAGCATTTAACAGATACCAACATATAGAGGATCAGATTACCAACATTTCGAGTGGCCGAATGCCACTATATCACCATTACTTGCAAAGATATTCGACTTTATATTTCCCCTACCCCCAAATCTGGTCCCTCAGATTGGACACGGGTGTTCGTGTTTAAGAGGTGATTACTACCACTAAGCTGTGTGTCCCGGATTGCTTTCAAAGTTTTTATGCATCTAAGGATATAGAACTTTCAAAAAAACATAATGAGAATTTGCCACCCCAGGTGGTACCAATTGATGAAATTTTGGGGTCTGGCTCATGGACTAATAACCCTCCGAGAAGAGTATCATGGGTAAATTCAAGATGGCGGCCACATGGGGTACCAGAAAAATGAAGTTTTGGTCATTTTTGTTCAGAATCTCTGCTGTTCCGCGACGAAAAGTGGGCGAAAACTATTTTATTTCACATCACAGGAATATTTACTAATTTATCATGCAGTTTTTGCGGAGAAATTGCATAAATACAAAATCAGAAAAATCTGACCGAAAAATCGACAAAAGAATGCCGGTTTTGAAGATGACTGTGACTTCATCAAAGCGGCCATCTTGCATTTTTCACATTTTCTGGTATAGCTTCACCCAAGGAGGGTATAGTGTGGTAAGTTTCAGCCTCCTAACTCAAGGGGTAAGAAAAATAATTAGGGGGGGATCCATTTCGCCCCCCCCCCCACACCAGGCCTGGACCGGTACCAAAAAGCCCGGGCCAGATAGGGTTAAGCGGAATTAGATACGCTAGCTCGGGAGCTGTGATCACACGGGGTAACCTGGTAAATGCAAAAAACTGGGAAAACTAGCCTGTAATGTCCGATGTCGTACGGCTTAAATTTCCCACCGAAACAAGAAACCTACATATATTTGTCGAGACAAAATCAGAGTAATTTCTTTGATAGGGATTTATCACACAAGACGTATATAACACAAGGCTATTTTATGGATAACAACTTCTTTATTGCTTCTTTTGTAGCTGACGTTTTATCGGAGATACTTCCAACTTTTTCAAAGATAATGAGCTTTGAAAAAGTTGGAAGAATCTCCAACGAAAAGTCAGCTCCACAGCAATATTAGAAGTTGTTACCATGTGTTAAAATAAGAGTCATTTTAGACTGCACAGCTTTCTACGAAGACGTTTCCCTGATCAACTTGTTGTTACAAGGCCCAGATCTGACAAACAACTTACTCGGTGTAATACTGCGATTCCACGAGGAAAAAATCGCAATAATGAGGGACGTGGAATCGATGTTTTATCAAGTACGTGTTCCAAAAGACGCTGTTAACTGTCTACGATTCTACTGGTGGCCCGACTGAAACCTAGAAAACCCACCAACCGTCCGTAGGATGTTGGTTCACCTCTTCGGCGCTGTGTCGTCACCCAGCTGCGCTAACTCGGCACTGCACCGTACCACTGAAGACAAAAAAGATTCGATTGAAGCAACAGTAGCGAAGGTGATCGAGAAGAACTATATGTCGACGATTGTTCGGCATCGGCTGATACAGAGGACCTACATGTAGCTGCTACTCTGACCATGACATTCGTGTGCCCAGAAGTTTATCCACTTCTGGTGTGCCTTATAGTGCGGTCGTGCAATGCGAGAAAGTGTCCCGATTGACGAAAGAGCGAAGGACCCCAAGCTACTCGTCTTGGGACACGAAACGCTCTCACTGAGCAGAATAGTCATTTTGTTTATTATAAGAGCGGTGTATGATCCGCTCCGCGGTTTACTTCCCCATACATTCTCAAAGCGACGATATTACTGTGATTAGCGAAATTAGCGAAAGAAACCTGGACAGACGACGACTCTGGGTAACAGAACTTCCACAATTAGATAATTTCATTTGAGAAGATGTTATAAGCCAGCAAATTTTGTAAATGTTGTATCACGTGAAAGAATACACTGCTGTTTCTTGATGGGGAAATCCAGAGTGGTTCCATTGAATATAATAACTACACGACTTGACGGCTGCTGTAGTTGCGGTGCGAATCAGCAGGATTCTTATCAAGGAGCTGGACTATCCTACAAACAACGTGTTCTTTTGGACAGACAGTACGTCTGTACTGAAATACATCGCTAACGAGATGAATCGTTTCCACAGCCATGTGATAAATCGAGTTACAGTCATTCGAGACTCAACGTCGATGCAAAAGTTGAAGTATATCGACACTGATAGTAACCCAGCAGACTGTACTTCCAGGGGACAGAACGTGCACCAATTTATGCAGAACCGATCGTGGTTTGACGGCCAACATTTTCTGTGTGAAGTGGACTGTAGTGAAGATGTTCCCACAGTCTTGACTGATGATGATCCTGAAATTAAGAGGTCGTAAACGTGCGAACGAAGACAATCACGGGATTTCTCTATTGCAGAATCATTTCTCCGACTGGAATCGCTTAAAGCGCTTCACCGCCTAAATACAAAAAGCCATGGAGAATCTACAGAAATGAGGAAAGACTGCGGAAACAGATGGAAACGAATTCTCATTCCAGAACTCCTATTCTGGAAGTGGAGCAGCAAATAAAGCAGTTGAAAATAAAACATCTCCAGCCCAGTAAAACTAAGATCAAGTCAGAGTTACTCAATTTTAATTTACTGAAGAACGCAGAAAAAACCCTAATCCGGTACGTTCAAAGTCAGTGTTTCTCAATTGAGATAAGCATCTTGGATGAACAAACGGATTGAAAACTGCTCGTAAAGTTCATCACAACTGGACCATTGAGAAAGTTGGATCATATGTTAGTAGATGGTGTTTTGGACGTCTCTGTCGTGCTCTGATTTCGTTCGATGCCAAATATCCTGAAGTGATACCGAAGGATTCTGTTCTGTCGAAGCTGTCAAAGTACCGTGTTCATGTGGGTCAACAAAAGATGGCATTTCTCTCTACAGAAATACTACAACCTGGTGAGCTAACTTTCAGGCGCGTCGGCATGGATCTTTTTGATCCCATAGAGGTGAAGCGGGAACGCACATCGTTGAAACGTTATGGGGTCGTCTTCGCGTGCTTATAGCTACATGTGTCGTCCATCTTGAAGTGGCGTATTCCATGGACACGGACTCTTATATAAATGCCATCCGTCTATTCATTGTCCGAGGCGGTGCAGTGAAATTAATTCGATTCGACAGCTGCTCCAACTTAGTTGCTAGTGAACGCGAAATTCGTGAAGAGATAAACAAGTGAAACACGAGTCAATCAAGAGTGTCATAATACACTCTTCATTATCAGTCATCATCGTTTCATCGTAACATTGGAACATATACTCTAATGTAACATGTCATTTCACGTAATGCCATGTCATGTCAGCATAACATTGTATCATCTCTGAATGTCGTTCCCTGAATGAGCAGTACAAGCCCATACTAACCAGATGAAATAAAACTGAATGGTCCTTGAATGTGCTTTGTTTTGTGGTCGTTACATCTGTCAATGCCTCACAAGAACCAAACTGAGTTTGAATTTGTTGGGTTTGTAACGCAGACATAACACTGAGAGAAATCGGGGAATCGTAGTGATGCTTGAAGGGGAATCCAGCAACGGTACACTCCAAGAAACCCCAAGTGAATCAACAGGATGCCATAGGGGGATCATCAATGGAATCCTCGCGATGTCTTGGGTTCTCGTGGGGGGATTCATTGAGGATTCCACATTTCGCTCGTACTTTTACTATATTATTCTGTATTTAATGTTGTGGCTATCAGTCCTAGTGGACAGCCTGTATTCTGTGGTGGTATACATAATGATATATTACTACTATGTGCAACAGGCTACTTGTGTTATAGGGAACCACCAATGTATAAGTTAAGAAGTCAAATAAAAAAAAATAAAAAATTCAACAAAAAAAAAGAAGAAAAAAAAGAAAAAAAAGAAAAAAAAGAAGAATGGAATTTGAGGAGAAAAAAAAATAAAAATAATAGGTTACGAATGTGAACAACAACAACAACAACAACAACGATGGTTTGCTATTGTCCGCTCTCAGTCTTGATGAGAGCTCTGTCATGGTATTGTAGTCTATTATTAGACATTGTGGATGTTTCTCGAATATAAGGCTGACCTTAATCCGGGGTCAGTCACTTGGAGCTTTCTGGAAGGCTGTTGTAAATTGTATCTAGGTCAGATGATGCGGAAATAATGTGTATTCTAGAGGCTTCTTGATTGGTAGAATAATCTGGAATTCCTCATAGAGTATAAATAGCGCATCACTCAGTCATTCAGCAGGGAATTCAAACTGGCTTTTTATGTGGGTTTGTTGTGTTGTGTTACATTTGCCTGTATCTACGGACTGCTGGATTATTTACTGCTGTGTATTAACTTTTGGCTGCTGCGTAATCTACGCTATTTGTTAACGGATATCAGATATTGGATATTTACTGGGACTGTGTACAACTGAGCAGTGTTGGATTACCATTATACAGAAGAGTGATTTGTGCGCGTCAACAAGGAGTGTAAAGTGCACACCGGTATATCATTGAACATTAAGACTATATTTCACACATTTATTTGTTGTATTAACCTTTCTTAAATTGTATATGATTTTAGTATTGTAAATAAATATTTGATTGTTAATCCTTGACTTCCCACGTCTTTCTGTTACGATTGTAACTGACGTAACAGAAATTGGGGGCCTGGCGTCCGGGAGGTTTGTTTACATTATTGATCAGCTGGCAGCTTTGCCACATAGTTCTAAATTGATACAGCTTTACAACATTGTCAAAATTTGTGAAGTCAGGGAGTACGCTATCAGCATGTCATTTGACCCAGCACAGTTTGTCTTAGAGCCTAGTCAAGAGGAATTTAACGAACTACGCAAAGAGGATTTGTACGCGCTGTGTAAATTCATACAAATTGAAGTTAAAACATCTTGAAGAAAGCAAGAAATTAAGAAACTCATTATTAAACATTTTGTTAGCAAACAACTTGGGATGAAAGTGATTTTGATTTAACTGAGGAAACAGCTGATGATTTGGAAATAAGGAAATTAGAATTGCAACATCAGCTGGAATTAAAGAAATTGGAATTAGGGAGAGAAAGGGAAGAAAGACAGTTTCAGTTAGAGAGAGAAAAATTAGAGAAAGAAAGATACAAAGAATTAGAGAGAGAGAGGTTAGAAAAAGAGGAAAGAGAGAAAGAGAAAGAAAGACAGTTTCAGTTAGAAATGAAGCATATGGAATTACAGTCGCAAACAAGTCCTCCTGCACATGCACCTGTACAATCATAACCGAAATTTGATGCGGCTCGTCAAATACGTTTCGTCCCACCATTTCAGGAAAAAGAAGTTGATAAATACTTTCTGTATTTTAAGAAAATTACTGAAAATTTAAACTGGCCAAAAGAAAATTGGAGTTTACTTCTTCAAAGTGTTTTGATCGGAAAGGCAAGGGACATTTACACTCAATTGACGGTAGAGCAAGCATCAAATTATGATACAGTGAAGGATTTAATCCTTAAAGGTTATGAATTAGCTCCTGAAGCCTATAGACAAAAGTTTAGTAGTTGTGAAAAAGAAAACTCTCAGACTCATGTAGAATTTGCTCGTTCAAAAGCACAGTTATTTGATAAGTGGTGTGCATCGGTTAAAATTGACAACCAATTTGAAAGCCTTAGACAGCTTATGCTGGTAGAGGAATTTAAAAGGTGTATCCATGGTGATATCAGAACACTTCTTGATGAAAAGAATGCCAACACTTTAGATCAGGCAGCAAGTTTTGCTGACGAATACGCTCTGACACACAAATTATCATTTGTCAATGCTGTTAAGCCAAGTTCATTCCAGTCTAATCTCTCAGGTAACAAACCCAGTTCTTTCTCATGGCCTAAAGCTTTTAACCCCAGTTACAAAGTTCAAAGGTCAAACACAAAGTCTCCGTCACTCACTTTTAACACTCAAAATAAATCTCCCGTTTGCAATTATTGTAATGGCTAATTGTTTTAAATTAAAAAGAAAACAACAAGATCAAGCCTTTCAAAAGCCCAGTGGTTTCCTCACTTCAATATCTATACCCAAGCAGGTTAGTGACGTTCATAGTGTATATGACGTTAAGATGGCCAGGGACACTGTTCCTATTAGTTCTATCAAGATAAGGTTGACAGTTTTTCAAATCCTGTTATGGAGATTTTTGAACCATTTATCCCACAAAGGTTTTGTGTCACTTTCAACTGATCTGTCTAATCCTACTCCTGTGAAGATTTTGCGAGACACGGGCACGTCCCAGTCTCTTTTGTTGGCAGATACTTTGCCGTTTTCTGACTTTTCATCTGCAGGCAGTAATATCCTGAGCAAAGGGGTAGGTTCTGTAAATTATACACCCGTTCCGTATGTTCAATTACTTCTTGGAAATGATCTTGCGGGAAATGAGGTCGGGGTTAACCCGATTGTAACTGACAAGCCTTGATTGGATCAGACCCATGATCCAGTTGAAGACGAAATTCAAAGTTTGTATCCTGCGTGTGCAGTTACTAGAGCCAGGAGTAAATTGGCTGAGGAATCTGAAAAGTCTCTTAAAGATGACGTCATCGATGACGTTTGTTTGGCCGATACTTTCGTGTGTTTAAATAATGAGGCTGATAAGCCACATTTTGATAGCAAATTGGAATGTTCCAATGAGCAAATTGGAATGTTCTATATGACAAAATTTCAAAATCACAACTGGTTCATGAACAGCATAGCGCCAAGGACATTTCCAAGTTGTTTGACAGGGCAGTAGATGAGTGTGATGTAACTCAAGAGCCTGTGTGTTACTTTTGTACGAATGGTGTTCTTATGCGCAAGTGGCGACCGCCATATGTGTCACCTGATGATGAGTGGGCAGTTAAGTATCAGATTGTAGTACCAAATTCATTGGCCAAATTTAAAGAAAGATATTACGGGATTTTGTAGGTCATGCCACACATGTCAAATGGTAGGAAAACCAAACCAAACCATACCAAAGGCCCCTCTACAACCAATCCCTGCATTTGAGGAAGCATTTAGTAGGGTGATTATAGATTGTGTTGGTCCATTACCAAAAACAATGTCAGGCAATCAATACATGTTAACAGTCATATGTGCATCAACCAGGTTCCCTGAGGCCATTCCTTTACGGAATATTAAGGCAAAAACTATTGTTAAGACCTTAGTTAAGTTTTTCACACTTGTCGGCCTATCCCAGTCCGTTCAGTCTGATCAGGGATCTAATTTAATGTCATGCATGAATTTGGAAGAAAGCAGTACAAAATCATTTGCGTACGACCCAGAAAGCCAAGGCGCATTAGAAAGATTTCACCAGACATTAAAGAACATGATCAGGACTTATTGTTTTGACACTGAGAAAGACTGGGATGAAGGCATACATTTGTTATTGTTTGCTGTTAGAGACTCTGTTCAAGAGTCTTCAGGCTTCAGTCCATTTGAATTAGTCTTTGGTCATACAGTTAGAGGAGCACTTAAACTGCTAAAGGAAAAGTTCATAGACAGTGATCTTGACTCATGTAGTCTCTTACAATATGTGTCGGACTTTCGCACCAGGTTGACTAAAGCATGTGATTTGGCCATGTCAAATTTAAAGTCAGCACAAAAATGCATGAAAATAACCTATGATAAACATGCCCTTAAACGAAGTTTCAAGCCTGGTGAGAAGGTACTGGCTTTTCTGCCTATTCCTGGTAATCCACGTAAGGCTAGATATTATGGTCCTTATGTCATTGAAAAGAAATAAAGTGACCTTAGTTATGTAATTCAGACTTCTGACAGGCGTAAACACAAACAGTTATGTCATGTAAATATGTTAAAGTTATACATAGACAGAGATAGCAGTAACAGTACTGTACACCCTGTAAGTGTAGTTAGTTCTGACCCTGATAATAATGAAACTTGTGAAGAGCCCATGACAGCGGCAAAATTACAGAACTCTGACATTCTACTTAATTTGGATTCCAAGTTGTGTCATCTTGAACCAGCGCGTCAGGAAGAACTTCGAACTCTGCTCAGTCAGTATGAACATTTGTTTCCCAATATTCCTACTCGGACTGATAAAATTTCACATGACATCAATGTCGGAGATGCTAATCCAGTGAAGCAGCACTCATATCGTTTGAATCCCATTAAACAAAACTATCTGAAAAAAGAGATTCAGTATTTGCTGGACAATGACTTCATTGAATCAAGTAATAGTAACTGGAGATCACCTTGAATCCTCGATCCAAAGCCAGGTGGCAGTTACAGGATGTGTACTGATCACAGGAAGGTGAACACATCTACCAAAACAGACACATTCCCTATTCCATGCATTGACGATTGCATTGGTCAAGAGGGATGTGCCAAGTTTGTGTCAAAGTTTGATCTTCTGAAAGGATTTTGGCAAGTTCCACTGACAGATCGTGCGAAGGAGATAACAGCATTCGTCACTTCGGAGTGAGGCTTGTTCCAGTACAAACTCATGCCATTTGGAATGAAAAATACTCCGGCTACGTTCCAGCGTCTCATCAACCGTGTGACTTCTGGTTTGGAAGGATGTGAGACTTATATTGATGACGTCATTGTCTACAGCGATACACAGGAAGATCATCTACAGAGAATTTGCGCACTGTTCAATCGACTAAGTGACGCCAAGCTGACAGTCAACCTTGGAAAAAGTGAATTTGGACATACACGTTGTTGGGTCATGTTGTACGTCAGGGTCAGGTAAAACCTGTAGATGCTAAGGTTAGTGCTATCTCGCTATTTCCAAGACCAACATGTAAGAGACAACTGATGCGTTTCTTGGGTATGGCTGGTTATTACGGAAAATCTTGTCCAAATTTTTCAGATATTACTGAGCCTTTAACTCAACTCTTAAGAAAAAGGGCAAGTTTTGTTTGGACCGATGAATGCGAATCAGCTTTTGAAAACCTGAAAGCCATACTCAAGAGCGCGCCAGTTCTTTCAGCACCAGATTTTGATTCACCTTTTAAATTGGCTGTAGATGCTAGTGATGATGCTGCTGGTGCCGTTTTGTTACAAGAAGGTATAGATGGTGTAGATCACCCAATACGTTATTTTTTACGTAAATTAGACAAACAACAGAGAAATTATTCTACAATTGAGAAAGAATTTTTGGCAATGATATTGGCTTTACAACATTTTGATGTTTATGTTACTTCCTCATCATTGCCAATTACTGTATTCAGTGATCACAATCCACTTGTTTTCATAAGATGAACAATAAAAATCGCAGATTGTTGAGATGGAGTTTGGCGTTACAAGAATACAATATTGAAATCAGACATATTAAGGGCAAGGACAATTTGATTGCTGATTGTTTGTCTCGCATATAATGTACATATGTTTGTCAACATTTTTGCTATTGTAATATAGATTTTTTTGCAATAATGTTTTGAATTGTCAAGAAAGTTCCAAATTTGAAACTTACTTTTTTTAAGAGGGGAAGTGTCATTGTAGTCTATTATTAGACATTGTGGATGTTTCTCGAATATAAGGCTGACGCAAGCTTGTTTACGTACTATTATGTGGGTCAGTCACTTGGAGCTTTCTGGAAGACCGTTGTAAATTGTATCTAGGTCAGATGATGCGGTAATAATGTGTATTCTAGAGGCTTCTTGATTGGTAGAATGGTCTGGAATTCCTCATAGAGTATAAATAGCGCATCACTCAGTCATTCAGCAGGGAATTCAATCTGGCTTTTTATGTGGGTCTGTTGTGCTGTGTTATCTTTGCCTGTAACTACGGACTGCTGGATTATTTACTCCTGTGTATTAACTTCTGGCTGCTGCGTAATCTACGCTATTTGTTAACGGCTATCGGATATTGGATATTTATTGTACAACAGACCGCTATCAGATGATGCGGTAATAATGTGTATTCTAGAGGCTTCTTGATTGGTAGAATGGTCTGGAATTCCTCATAGAGTATAAATAGCGCATCACTCAGTCATTCAGCAGGGAATTCAATCTGGCTTTTTATGTGGGTCTGTTGTGCTGTGTTATCTTTGCCTGTAACTACGGACTGCTGGATTATTTACTCCTGTGTATTAACTTTTGGCTGCTGCGTAATCTACGCTATTTGTTAACGGCTATCGGGTATTGGATATTTATTGTGACTGTGTACAACTGAGCAGTGTTGGATTACCATTATACAGAAGAATGATTTGTGCGCGTCAACAAGGACTGTAAAGTGCACACCGATATAGCGTTGAACAGTAATACTATATTTCACACATTTATTTGTTGTATTAACCTTACTTAAATTGTATATGATTTTAGTATTGTAAATAAATATTTGATTGTTCATCCTTGACGCCTGCTGATAGTCATAAACGAGCGTAGAGGGCAAGGTCTTTGGCGTTACCCTCCGTAACTTCTTATCCCGCTTAAACCCTGACTGGAAACTAGCCTATGTTATGTAAACTGTGATTGTTTTTTTTTTAAATTGGTGAGTGGAAATTCTTTAATGGACGACGACTGAATATTGAATGACGGACTGGACGCCTGTATCGTTAATGTAGACAGAAGATTAAATTTTCCAGTGGTCTGACAACCCCAAAACTTCGCTGTTCTACCTCGCGACTAGTCCAACTTAAACGCACTGCAGGATAAACATACATCGTCAGTATCAGGAATATAACAAACACAACGCTGAAGTCATAATTAGGTAGACACTTATTTCTATTTTTTCGTAATTCACAATGGGTTTGATGTGAAAAGCAGAAGCGTCGATCGGTACCCGCACGAATCAGTAAAAAAATGTACAGAATGTATACACATCTAAATACACATTAAACGAATCAAACACACATGTAGTAGCAGATGTGAAAATATATATCAGGTTCCAGAAGAATTAGCATCCCTTGAAAGTTGTTTCTTGCCAACGTGGCAATACTTCTGCCGTCGAAGTCAAGATTTCTATATATACAAATAAATGTTAATGCTGTAATTTGGAACTATTCTATCATTGGCCATCAGATATATAAATGATGCACTTATATTGCGTACCCCGGAATCGCACTAATCGGCAGTACGTACACTGATCATAGGCAGGAATGCAGTTAATTTTTGAAATGACGTTGCCTAGATATGTGATAAATGATACTGGTATAATTATGTCAGGCTAGGGCTGGCCTCATGACGTTGCGTCATTAGCAAAAACAAAACAAAACAAAAATCATCTGTGAGTGAGTGTAGCTCAGGTCTGCTGAAGGTTGGGCTTCCTTCTGAGAAGATTCAAAATATATCTATCAGCTTTGTCCAGTGATCCTTCGCAACAGTTCTCGTCTTACATTGTGCAAATGTGTACTTTTCAGGTTCGATCCACCCTGAAATGAGGCAATGAACAAAACATTCCACAGCCGACATCCACATATTGAAACACGTAAATGATCGTGAAGGTTCCATCACATACGAGATATATGTAGTATGACTTATTGGCAGGGAAAGATTAACAGCTCTAGGCATTGGCCTGAATTATTATTCAAAAAAGCAATATTTAGACGCCACACGCCTATTCTGAAGTGCGGACTCAAAGCATTGTTACTTTTCGGTTAACGCTAAGTTATGTCACTGTCGCCTTATATTATTTGCTTGTTGTTTCAACTTCTCCACGGTATGTTTGGTTACACACTGTCGGGTCTTGTTTGATCTACTTGTATTGTGTAACCCGCGAGATGTGTTCTCTTCGTTTCCGACCAAAAAGTATGTTGTACACGCCGCTTACGTCTTAAATCGTACTCACCATAACATTTGTATAAATACGGCTGGACTTGTAAATATGTTCACTCTTGCAAATGGCGTAATACAAATATTGAGTCTACCATGTTGTATAGTATTTTCTCCTTTATTATGTGGAGACTCTCAGTGGATATACTGGTTTTGGGGGAATTTTCATTTCGTACGTATCAGCCGGAAGCATGTGTAAGATTTTAGGTCTGTTACCCTAAGTGATTCGCAAGAAATAACCTGATTTTAGAGCTATTAATGCGATGTCATGCAACTGATTTAATTGAAACGGAGTCTTCTTTTCCTGTAAATTCGAAAGGACCAAAATGGTATGATTTTCTAAACATTTGATATTGCCCTAAAAAGTCTACTATGAAGCAACTACCAACCTGACCATCAATCCATTCTCTGTCAATTTATCTGACTCGTTACAACATTTCACAATGTTATTTCTCACGTGATCCCTTATATGTAGGACTGACTGGAAGGCAATATTGAATACTTCGATGTGATTGCCTGGGTTGATGGTCAAAAGTTCGTGTTTAGGCCAAAACCAGATAATACATGAAGGGGTTCAAGGTTTACATTAATAGATACGTCCGGTCTCGGCTAATGGCAGACACAAATCACAAGGTTCAGCGGTTATTTGTGTACTTGTTAGGGGGTCGGGCTAAATTTCTTGGTATCATTGTCATACTCGAGCTGCAAACTTTGAAGTATTACTGGAGAAAATGTCTTACTGCAAACTTGACTCAAGTTTTTATATAACCAAACTTTAATCACAAAATGTCAGAAAGTTTTGATGGTACCATTTTGAAAAAAAGAAATCACATTTTATTAAGAAGGATATGAGCTCCTAATATATATTCAAATTTGAGCAAACGTGCTCAAGACCACCAAAAGAATTCATGCGATAGAAGAGCTAATCCCGGCCAAAGAAGATAATTTCGAATAAAGCGAAGAAAATTCAAAGACCAGGAGTATGTTATTGGTTAGATTTAAACTCACGGCCGTATAAACGCTTCTCTTAGGAGCTATTTGTGTGCAAGGCAAAAATAATACGACAAATGCATATCACTCAAAATTTAGGTCGGCTAAACATGTCAAGCATCTTGTAGCACTCGAATCAGGTTACTTCTTGCAAAAGTACGAAGCTTCGAATTTAATTAGGGAATCGGCGAGATAGTTTCGGTAATGTAAATGTGGCGATACATCGCATGCTGATAGTCAAAAACGAGCGTAGAGGTCAAGATCTTTGGCGTTACCCCCTGTAACTGCTTATCCCGCTTAAACCCTGGGTGGAGTGTTCCTTCTCATTCACCAAACGCTATATAGACGATCTTCTCGCTGTGGATAATCGCTATATAAATGACGCAGTGATGGATATATATCCACCTTCACTGGGTTTGAAGGAAACTACAGATAACCCTACAGGCACATCATATTTAGACCTATATCTCTATAAAAATGAAGCGGGCCTTCTCTCTCGTCGACTGTATGAAAAAAGAAATGATTACAATTTCGACATCGTAAACTATCCCTTTCTGTCCAGTGGGACCTGCATATGGCGTATACATATCACGCCTAGTAGCATTTTCTAGATCCTGTGTTAAATGTGACGATTTTAATCAACGTCACAAAACATTGTTGCAGAAACTTATAAAATAGGGGTACACCACCAAACGCCTCCACTCAAAGTTTCTCAAATTTGGCGATACATATCGCATGCTGATAGCAAAATACGAGCGTATCGTGCAAGATCTATGGCGTTACGTTTCGTAGTGTCTAATTCCGCTTAACCCGGGGCTAGGGGCCGTATGAACCCATGTACTTCAAGATCCTCACAGTACTCATATGAACAGTCACAATCAAAGCGTGACTGAGATACATCATCCTTTAGATGTCGACTTTACAACGAATATTATGGATTAAGAATACTGATCAGCGATACGGATTTGATATTTTTGGAACATCATGATGTCTTGCCGGCATCATTGAAAACTGTTGACCGCTTCTCTCTTGCAGGAAACAAGCCTATGTTTATGTATAATATGATTGTCTTTTTTGAATTTGGTGCTAATACCGTTATATGGAATATGGAATAGGTCTTTGGATTATGGACGCGGATATTCTTTAATGGACGACGGCTGAATTATGAATGACGGACCAGGCGCTTGTAATTATGTAAACTGTGATTGTTTGTTTTAAATTGGTGCGTGGAATTTCTGTAATGGACCGCGGCTGGTCTGGTTTCCAGTGATCTGACAATCCCAAAACTTCGCTGTTTTTCCTCGCGACTAGTCTTACATGTACGTAAACGCTTGCAGGATAAAAATGATGCATCGTCAATATCAGAGAATATAACAAACACAACCCTGAAGTCATAATTAGATAGACACATTTCTATTTTTCGTAATCCACAAAGGGTTTAATTTAAAAAGAAGAAGCGCCGATCGGCCATTTACCGGTACTCGCACGAATCAGTAAATAATGTACAGAATGTATACACATCTAAATACACATTAAATGAAACAAACAGTAGCAGATGTGAAAATATATATCAGGTTCCAGACGAAGTAGCATCCATTGATAGTTGTTTCTTGCCAACGTGGCAATACTTCTGCCGTCGATGTCAAGATATGTACATTTACAAATAGATGTTAATGGCGCAATTTAGAACTATTCTATCATTGGCCATCAGACATATAAATGATAAACTGATATCGCGTACCCCGGGATCACAGTAATCGGCAGTACGTACACTGAACATAGGCGGGAATGCAGTTAATTTTGAAAATAACGTTGCCTAGATATGTGATAAATTATACTGGTATAATTATGTCAGGCTAGGGCTGGCGTCATGGCGTTGCGTCATTAGCAAAAAACCCCATCTGTGAGTAAGTATAGGTCAGGTTGGGCTTCCTTCTGAGAAGATCCAAAATACATCTATCAGCTATTGCCAGTTATCCTTCGCAACAGTTCTCGTCTTACATTGTGCAAATTTGTGCTTTCCACCTTCGATCCCTGAAATGAGGCAATGAACAAATTCATTTAACGAACTGTAGATGCATTGCTCTCTCAATGCCCAAACAATATTAAATCAGGTTGAGGTCAAAGATAGTATCTACTATGACCAAACTTTGTTATGACCAAGCTTTGCTATCGAAATGTAACAGAACATCTGCTGAAAATCTGATCATGTTTCATTAAAAAAAATAAAATAAAAAAGCGAAATAAAACATGCGTTCAATGTTCAGCAGGAACCGGAAGTAACTACATGATCAATGGTGTCCTTTTCTACCTCCTGCAACTGAAGATTCTGATACAAGCCACACGTTTTGATAAAACAAACTAACATTTCTGGGGACACTGAATTCTTTAGATTTGTTTACCAATATTTGTTCTCGAGAGAGATATCTGTCTAAAATGCCATCATGATTGATCCCACGGTAACGGAATGTCTACTCTTACAAGGAAATCACTGTAGTAGTCAGACTTCACATGTCCATCAGTGACAGTAGTTTCCTTCAGCTTCTTTTTCTAACCTGACAGGGCCTGTGAACAAGACTTTTCTCTGGGCTAAATTTCAAATTTTGATTGAGTGCGCGGGCTCGTGCACCTGTTTACATCAGCCTGGCGTGTCTAGATGTCAAATAAGTTCCTATGAAACCACATATCAAACCGGTAAGTTAAAAATATTTATTTAATTAAATTGAATCGCTGACTGTTTAGAGAGCTCATATTGTAGGGGCGCCAGTTTGGCCAAATTTATCGCCTGTTAGCCTGCAACGTAGTGGACTTGGTATATACAGTTTGCTCAGGACATTAAAGTTCCTCCAGCAGAGGTGTTTCCAGGTTCATTCAAAATGCAGGCATGCTATCATGAAAAAAAATAAATAATAGAGAATCGTTTCACAAATTCCTCTCTATTTATACATAATATCTTTATTAGATGAGAGAGAGCCTGTTCTGTTATTACGATTCTCTCAGATAGAATGAGTAACAACGAAGGGTCTACATTTACTTACGTTAAGAAACATATTGTGTACTTACTCATAGTGATTGTGGTGTGCACTGACGAAACCTACGAGAACATATTTGGGTGGTACGTAGTAATTCATGCGCTGGTCATAAGCGTTGATATACGAACTTATATAACAAGATGCAAATCGTCGGCTGATATCGCAACATCGGAAGCTGAATATTCTGTCCTCTCTGTGGTTGTCGTGGCGGCTCCTCACACCGGTTATGACACTGTTGCCATGGCAACGGAAGGCCAACAATTGGTCCCATTGGTTGACGTCATTGAACCAGCGGCATGAAGATAGATGCGTGCCTGATGGGACAGATTTACACGAGTATTGCCAAAGCCTATCTTCACGATGATTGTCGTGAATGCTCTCAATATGGTGGATCAGTTGGTTGTTCGGACATTGCATAGACAAAGGTCCATCCCAGCCATTCTGCCAGGCGTCGGTGGTGTGGTGGCTCACAAGGACCAGGACTGCAACAACGGCAGAGCTTGTTAACCCGGCGAAGGACATAGCGAGACTGAAAGAATATATACGAAATATTTAAATCAGTAATACCCAGCTACAGGCAGAATGTTTAACATACACCTCTAATTCAAGAGAATGGTATCATTTTTGTATTCATGTGGTAGAATTTACCCATAATTTGCCGCGCCAGTCTTAGGAACGCCCCGTGACGCATATAGAGTTCGCGGTTTGTTACAGACCTCTGATTAATATATTCTCTATATAGAGGGAATATTTTGTATACTGCATCATATTTCCAACAATAGCTCAGCGCAACAGAATGGGAAACGGTACCGAAGTGAAGGTGAACGTTGTCCTGGTTAGTTGTTGTCCGTCGGACAACCATTACTGGGACAGATTGTCCATGGACAACATATACTCTTGTGAGTTGTCCGGGGACGACTGATACTGGTATTGATTGTCCATGGACAACTATATCCGGGGGTACGTTGTCCGACGATAAAAGTGGTTGTCCGGGTTTTATCGCGATTATAACTAAGTCGTATTGAGGGTCGTCCGTCACCTGGGAATAGTTGTCCAGTATCAGGCCTGAGGAGGGAGGGTGGGGCATTTCGTTATCCCTTGGAGTAGAGGGCTAACACTTTCCATACCATATATTTGAGTCTAACTCTAACACGAAGTGCAAAATAATTCAAGATGGCCGCCATGACAGTGACACCATCTTTTCGAAACCCATTTTTCGGCTTGTTTCGACTGATTTTTCGAATGTTTATTTTTCGATGTTTTATCTCAAAAACTAATCAATATGATACAGAATAATTAGTTTTGGCAAAATCAATTACTTTTACGCTCTTATGGGCAGGAAAAATGAGAAAAACATGAACAGAAATGACCGAAAAACACATTTTCTATGATACCATGTGACCGCCAGTTTGAATTTTCCCATGAACCTTTGCACCTAGGATTATACAAATAGTCACAAAATGGCGACAATAAGATGAGCGGGAAAGTCAGAAAGTTTCAGCTCTCTTCGTACTCACCCGTGTACAGATTTTCAAACCCTCTTGGGCTAATGAGCTGAAAGTGCGCTCACTACCGCTTTGATTACGTCACATTGACGTAATCAAATTCACATTCAAATCCACATTTGCCAATTGATTTTTCAATCAGATTTTTTCAATTTTCCCGTAATAAAATCCCATTTGTTTGGCGCTTCCATACAGAAAAAGGCAGTAATTTATCAGAAATAGGCCTACGTATAAAACGCAATGTTCAGTCAAAACCTATATGATTGTTATTTTGAACAGATCCATGATTGTCTGACATGAAGGTCAGTATGCCTCCCCACACGGCCTGGTATGGTCAATGCATGCCAATAGAATTGTGTTGAAAGTAAGCAAATATAATTTTGTGAAAATATGCAAAACATATTTTGAAGAAGTATGAGTTTTCTCATGGCATTGTGTGAACATTTGCGCAAACACAGTCCACACCTCGACAGAGATATCTAAGGATATGTAAATTGTCATGTTTTTAAGGGGTTGAATCAGTATTGTTTTAAAGTTATTTATCCCTAACCCGCAGCAGGAGTGTAGGGCGGGGTGATGTAGGAGAGGGGCGCATAATACAAAACTGCAAATTATGAACTGGCACATCCTGACTTCATCCTCTCAGATTTGATTAATTTTAAGTCCATTGACGTAATCATATATAGACAGAATAACAGGAGGATTAATTATAATGAAAATTGGCTAAAATAGATTTAAAACTACCTCGAGGTAAGATGAGAGAGAGATAGAGAATTAAGGTTTAACGTCGCGTTCAGCAATATTTCAGCTATATAGCGACGATCAAACAAAATTCTAAGTACTCAAGTCACTAACTTAGTAATCCAACACATTAAAACATACACACATTAAAACTTTCTCTCAAATAACCCAAGATGCAATCCTCCCACACCCGACTAAAAAGATCTCCCAAAGTAGTCGCTCGATAAAAAGCATCTCTTACAATCTTAAAATCTATATGCATTCGATAAGAATATGTTTCACCGTGAGATTTTCATGGCATGGAACATACCTTGGGACTGGCTCTTTTTTTCAGTAAATGTTCGTGAGTTAATCGTGTATGGCCGTCGCTGTGACGTCATTACAGCGGCGATTATTAATATTATTGCTTTCTCTTATACGGTTACGCCTCCTTGCTAAGGGGTCACGTCCAGTTAATCGAGTCACTTTCTCGATGCCTTCGAGATGGATCGAGAAATTCATCGGTAGGATCGGCTGAAACCGGGAGGGCAGAACCGGGATCCCTGGCGACGTCTCCCGGTTTGCTCCCGGTTCTATCTCGATCGAAACGTCCCGGTTTTCGAGATGGATACTACATTGATCGGTAATCTCTAAGGGGGTCCCGGTTTACATATGTCCGTGTTTTATTGCCGTTAAATTGGCCGTTTCTCGGCTTCTCAGGCGATAAGAGTTGTGTGGGTACCACATTTTGGGGGCGCACGTCATATACGCATATCACAGCCCAAAACAGAATCCCGACAACGATTTTTTAAAGATGCCGTCCATGCTATTCAAAGTTTAATCGATATATCCTGATCTGATTGAAATAATACATTTTATCTATGTATAGAAAGTATAAATATAAAATTGCACGATCTTCTCCCACATCGGTAATTGATTGTATATCTCACTAATTAATATTCGACGCGGAACCGTTTCAACCGAAATATTGGAAATGAAGTGTTTGACCGGTATATTTTCGTAGGCGTGTAATATTTTTTTTTTCATTTTGTATTATTTATTGCAGATTCCATTTTACCGAGAATTACTCCCTTGTGTTATAGTTCAAGGAAATTATATCAACAACGTTTATTTCTGATTAAAGCTTGCCTGGTAGAGGTTAGCGGAAATATTGACAGTCGGAACTAGAGGTGTTGATAATTCACACCACAGTCGGTCTGTGAAAAACGTCGGTTTGATACAACAGCGAACAGGGAGGGGTTAATTACTTCGAAAGGGAAAACTGCGGGAAAACAATGTTGGAAGGTATTGATTATTATCAATTATTGATTATTACTCACTTTCTATTATTTATTGCTAGTTTCATGTGTCTAGCGAGTTAAACAAATGATGAAAGTAATTAACGTCCAATTCAGAGTGCAACCAACGTTTAGATCAACGGTCATGTGCATTATACAATCAAACATTATCGCGTTTTGTCTGCGTGAAAAGCTTATTGGGAATGCCCAACCACTTCGATCATGGGTTTCCGGTTTACAATAAATTACCAGTCGCTCCTGTGGTGTATTTCTGAATACCGCGGAAAAATTTGACGAAACGTGGTACAATTTTCAAATCAGGATCCTATTAAATAAGTATTATTAATAAAAATCTATTCTTATATACGTTCAGAAGAACATGTGGAATTTAATCAAGACTTGTCTGATTCCAATGCGCACTTCCTGGACGCATCTCATAAACTGATTCAGATTCTTGAAACAGGTTCGAAATAAGTTACACTGAATAATAATATTGAGCCACCCTATGCAATTCAATTGTTGATTTTGTATTCTTTTTATACATAACGTGCAGTGAAATTGCGCAGTCAGGGTGCGACCACAGATCTCTAGATGGATTAACAAAATAATTTTAAATGCATTATCCGTGGCTCAATGCATATGTATACTCACAGAGACGTATAAAGCGGGCATACGCCTTCCGAATGGTTCAAACCTTCATTTGAAGGCATCTCGATTCTATTCTCGAAGCAAGTCGATTTATTTCGAGAGGGATCGAGATGGAAATGTGCTTCGATAGAAAACCGGGAGCAAACCGGTACAACAATCGATAGAGATAAACCGGGACCCTTCGAGACGAGATATTTATCGGTTTTACTCGTTTATCGAGAAACCGTCTCGATCGATTGGACGTGACCCCTAAAATGGTTATACATACCGGTATTCGGGGAATTGGGTGGGGGGGGGGAGGGGTGACGGAGAGAAGGGACAGAGATCAACACCAAATGTTCAAGTTACTTGGCCATTAGGGTTAATTAGCAGTTCTGATATTTCAATATGTAAAATTAGAGAGAACAAGCAGATTCCGATTCAACACCCACGGATTATCCTGGAACCACTTGTTATCAACTTGCAATACCAATTGCCCCAACATCTATACTTCCAGTGTCTATTTGAAAACCTGATTTGTGTTAGTTTGCTCGAACCTTATTCTGCAGGACTATTCTCTAAAATAATTAGTTTGAATTCAGTCTATCAGATTGAAATTAGTGACCAATCTTTTATTGGATTGAAAATATTCAATCTAATAGATTGAAAACGATATAATGAATCTGTTGTAGACAGGAAATAGATTGAAATGTTTAATGTAATAGGTGGAATATTCGATCGAATAGATTGGTCACTAATTCCAATCTGATAGATTGAATTTTCAATCTAATGATTTTAGAGAGATATACTTGTGATCATTTTGAGAGCGAAATATTTGTTGTATATAAAAATGTACATCAGTTCAACAAAACAAAAAACAGTTGCTTGTGATCGGAAGAAACTGACAAATAATACGCCAAATATATTTGCAAAACGAAACTAAACAGTAGGATACTTAAAATATATGTAAACAAAAATATAACATCAAAATATAATGTCAACCTTGCGTCATTAATGCACAAATGATCCGTACAAAAGTTAGCATGGAAACTATGATAATTTAATAAAATTGATGTGGCGCGAATGTTATTCGAACCCACAACTCCTCCATATTACCTATTCCCTATTCTCTGGACCCCTTGGGACAGCCGCCGAGCTACTGAAAATTTGTCCCCTTTATATGGTGACCTAGATTGTCTGATAATACAATGCACCGCACGTCATGTGGGACACCTAATATTGCCACTGTTGTGGACAACTAGCTATAGTACCTGAAACTGGGTGTCTCACTACCTGGTACAGGTTGTTCTCACGTGTTGTTCTCTAATGTGGGACAACCGTTATTGCTACATCGGCGCCATCGAATTCGAGAGGCGCCGAACCGGTTCAATTGGATAAAGAGATCGAACAAATTGTGTCATCCGAATACAAAATACCATCAAACATATATATAATATGTCAAGTTATAGCGTAATTTCGACAATACCTTCCTGCGAAAACAATCGAAACACGCCTGCGGCTATTCTCGAAACTGGATAAAGCACTGGACATAATAAATATCCTCAGAATTCTAAATGATCTCGAGGTTCGCAATGCTATACCTAATTATTTTGAGTTAACGGAATCACTAAAGCAACAGCAAGTCACATTTTTAATTGCTCTTTGAAGGAAGCTATTATATTGATAGCCAAGATGGAACATCATATCTGCACCTACTCGTATACGTTTTCAAGAATGCTCAAGCATTCTCTCACGTCGAATCTACGACAAGAGCATGAGATGAGATGATTACATTTTTGATATAATTAGTGGTATCCAGTCCTGAATAGCAACATACCAAAAGGACATCTTAATATTTCGCTACAGAATAGTGAATGACGACGTGTGGTCATATATCCCTGTTTGACAATTCTCTGCAATAAAGTTTCTCAAATTTAGTGATAAATATCGTACACTAACGGAAAATACTTCTGTAGTGTGCAATATCTCTAGTGCTACATTTCCTAACTTGTGCCTAATTCCGCTTAACACGGGGCTTGGGGCCGTTTGAATATAATTTGCTTTACAACTATTGTGTTGTTCAAAAGAACATTCACATTCAACGCGTGACTCTGATGCATACTCTGAAAAAACGACTTGAAATTCATTTTAATAAACTATGTGACCGTTGGATTGAAGAAAAAAAACTGCCCGAACGGGGGAAATTAATAGAACGCTTAGGATTAGGTAAAAGCAATACACATGTGTTCAATTCTCTTATCGCGGCCGAATTATCAAAATTGAAATTGTAGTTTGCAATTAAAATGTATGAGCTAAATGAATGACGGAATAATATTTGATTGACAGATAGACATGCTCTCCAATGGCGTGACAAATCGCATGTTACTTGTGCACATATTTATAAGAACAGCGCGCATATCTGCACGCTTGGTTGATTACGGACATTATCAACTAGGTTACATACTTCTCAAAAGATTACTATGTATATTTGACTAAATTATCCCTTGTCACGGTAGCCAGGGCGATATCCCAAAGGCAAAATTTATTTACTCAATTGCAGTATATATTTCAGTAAAATAACATCATAATCATAGGCGTTATTTATACCCGATTTGCGCACTCTTAGGCCAAGGCCTTTCTGTCAGAGGCTCGAGATATATTAATATATACAGATATATATAGATAAAATAACAATAAAAAAGTATTGATATGAAGTAAAAATTTCCTAGCGGGATTAAACGCGCCAAAAATATCTTCTCAAGGTGACTTTGACTAAAGATGTCAGACTTGTAATCTCAACAAACAGTTGGTTCCATACTCTGAAGCCGTCATTTCATTTAAAGACGAAGGTTACATTGAACCCAAATTGTGGAACAATAGTCCATGTGAGGGAGTAAAACAATAGTTATAAAAGGTGATGCGTGGATGGGTTGGTAAAAACGTTTAATGTTCCCTAACTTATATAAAGCCCACCTTTTGACAGACACTTATGAATTGCTGATCTCATGAGAGCTCTCATCGTTAACCTTTATCACAAGAAGCTTCTCACAATGTGAGGTCACTATAGATTGATACTTTTTTATTCACTTTTTTGTGCTACAGTTGAAACTATGACCAGTCGATCAACGTGTGTTCAATAAACATGTTCTCGTCTGCCCGCTACGATCGACACATGAATATGCTATGGTAGGCTACCGTTTAATAATTAAACGCAACATAAAAGGGGAAGTAGAAAACGAAATCGGTGTACTGACAAGAAGTCATATGACCCCACAGACATATATTCTTGAGTGCATATTTCTAAAAACAAAAGAAATGAGAGAGCGAGAGAGAATTAAGGTTTAACGTCGCATTCGGCAATATTTCAACTTTTCAGCGACGATCAAACAAAATTCTAAGTATTTCAACGAAAACAAGGTAATAACTCAGCAATCTAAAAGCAATCAACACAACACACCAAAAACTTGTACAAACATTAAAATTTACACCACAAACCGATTTCTCTCAAATAACCTAAAATACAGTTTTCTGTTACCCGACTAAAATGATATTCTAAAGTAGCTGTTTGCTAAAAAGAATCTCTTAAAATCTTAACATCTATACAGTCGACCAGACTATGTTTCACTGTGAAATCTTCGTGGCATGGAATACACCTTGGGGCTGGTTCCTTTTTTTAGAAAATGTTCGTGAGTTAATCGTCTAAAGCCGATTATACATCGCCTGATCATGGCTTGATCGAAACGTTTCCTGCTGCTCAGATGAGTATATCCTACAGTTTGTTTGAAACTATATGGAATTCTAACAAGATCAACCTCATTATCTAGGGCTGCCTCAGCCATTTCATCAGCTTCAGTGTTTGGCTAGGCAACCAACAAAACACAACATCAATCTGTTGATGAAATTTACGGTCATATAATTGTAGAGTGTTCAAGATTGTGGGATGAGTTGAAGTTCTACTCTTAGTCGCATGAAGGCATGACAATGAATCTGAGAATATGACATATATTCCTCCTATAGTAGACTCAACACCCTCTAAAGCTGACAATAGAGCTTGGTTTCGGCAGTGAAAATCAAACTTTTACCTAGAAGTCGACATGTTATAGTTTTGGAACTAAAGATGGTGGCACACGCTACTCTCTTACCATCTTCAGAATCATTTGTATAAATAGCTTGATGCGATCTGCATTTTACTCTCAATAGACCACATTCTTGTGTATACACGAGATGGCTCGTGCCTACCTTTTTATATCTCGCCATTGTAATATCTACTTCTGGTCTGGCTAACTGCCATGGTGAAACTGGGAAGAACTTGTTAGGTGAAATTTGACTAAGCTTAATACCAGCTGCTACAATGTGTGGTTTCATGCGAATTCCAAGAGGAGGAATAATGGAGGGTTTCTTTAAATACAAATCCACGTATTGAGGGTTGAAAACAGTTATATGCAGGATTTGAACGAGGAGATTCCTCTGCTTCGAGATATAAGCTTTCTTTAGGTGATGTTCTGAAAGTTTCGAGGCAACGTCGTAGTGCTTGATGTAGAATAGGATCTAGCTTTGCCAAGTTTGACTTCCATGCACCGCTGTAAACAATAGAGCCATAATCAAGCGTAAAACGAACAAGTGATCGATATAAATGGAGAAGAGTCTGCTGATCTCCCCACTTATAGCTGGCAACTACCTTCAACAAATCAAGAGCTTTCGTGCATTTAGCTTTCAAGCAATTGATCCCTGTGATGATTTGTATCTCAGTTACGCTTTTATTTTAGCCGTTCTCGGTGAGCTCCTATTGTTTTCGGAATTTATCATTGAGATATGCTTTCATTCACCATTTACATTTGCGCCAAGAAGTCGCGGCTCCAACACAGGTAACGGTGATTATCATATGATTTTTCCTATTCAAACCGAAATCTACATAAAGAAAGCTTTAAATAAACGGCTTGCAGAGGATTACCTTTGGGAATAAGCACTTGATGTTTTTATAACAGATGGATATCATTTTGTTAGTGATAATTACTCAGATGAAGATATACTTACATTTTTCCAGATTACACGACGAATGGACAAGTCAAAATGATTTCTCGTGTGGCTCCGTTCTTCTCTACAGGTTTCTGTTGAATTTCTAGATTTGTGTTGGGCTTTTTATACATGAATTTTCCGTCACGCCAGATATCATTCCGCCAGCACCAGATCCGGTGATGCTCTGTCGTTGACCTCAATTGTTTACGGAATCTAACCCCGGATCTTCCATATTCAAACTGGAAACTACAAAATTGAATTAACGGAACTGTTCCAAAATCCGTCTCTTTTGTAGATTTCTACGAAATTCAATTTCTGTGTTTTGTTTGCATTTTCTTTATTCAGTGTTCATTGACCCGAGGCCGTGGTCCGTTTTTTTTCTTGGGCCATCTTGCTCAATTTACGAAACAAGTAAGGAAATTTCAAGCAGCTGTCTGAGCTTAAATAATTCACGATATCAGGGTTGAGCATTCAAGATGACAACATGACTAATCATAATATACGCGCTACAAGAAACAGAAACATCCGAAACATCAGACCATAGTGATCCTTGGGATGTCGTTTCGTACGAAGCAGTTAAAATATGTAAACAAAATTAGAACTAAAAAAATGCTGGGACAGCACATGTACATTACAAATGCTGGGACAGCACATGTACATTACAAATGCTGGGACAGCACATGTACATTACAAATGCTGGGACAGCACATGTACATTACAAATGCTGGGACAGCACATGTACATTACAAATTCGGATAAAATGAATAAAATCAATTTTCTAAAATGAAGTTCGGAAAGTAGAGAGTGATCATAGATTTAGGCTTATATGATATATGCAGAATTACAGAGTTTATTGCTTTCTAGGATTTTTTACGGGTTCTAATTTTAGGTTATTATACAGCGCTTTGTACAGTATGGAAACGTATTGGTCAAGACCCAATACGGGGTTTCCTCACAACATGGATGCAAAACCATTCCATACTGTACAAGGCACTGAATAATGGCCTATTTATTATACAGGTCATCGGAGGATTAAACCAAATTATTTGCCATTTATTTTCTATTCATGCTGGAATCAATAGTTGTGTTAGATACATGTAAAGCAACATAAAATTCAATATATCCAACTTTCACTATACATTGACCTAGAACCCGTACAATTCCTAGAATGCAACTCTGTAATTGTGCATATATCATGTAAATCTATCATCAGTCTCTACATTCTGAACTTTATTTGAGTCAAATTTGTCTGACTGGGTAATTTTACTTAGGAATTAGATTTATGTTGAAATTGAAGTGTCATCCAAACATGATCGAGCAAGAAAATAAAAAGATCATGCTTTGTACAGTATGAAAGGGTATTGTGATGAAAACCCGTATTGGACTCCACGATGAACGAGTATAATACCTTTCCATACTGTACAAATCACTGTATAATAACCTAATAATAAGATACCTGCCCAGCAAAGGTCTGTTCAGTGCGATTTTAAGGAGATTTAAGATGTTTGTTTTATTCTGTCGCTATTCATATCAAAATTGTCGCTGGTCGAACATGAAATCCAACTCGCGATAGTTATCAATCAATCAATCAATCAATCAATCACTTCATTGACTTAGGCATGTCTGCCTATCATCAAATACAACTGATATGCTACTGATGTAACAATATGACAACACATACAGGCACGTTTCTTACAGTAAAATTATAATAATAGCTGCTAGTGAGGACTAACAAATATACCTTCAATATTTATACATTTCTTAATCTGTGGGCTTCATAAATATACTTAGCTAACTTTCTTAAGACACCCCGAGTTGTAGAACTTAACAAAATAATAACTCTATCCATACTAGGCTTATTCCAAAAATATTTACTAATGAATTTTGCTCTTAAATCTGAATAAAATGGGCAAATTAAGAGAAAATGATACTCATTTTCAACATCGTTATTCGTGCATTTTTCACAAATTCTAAATATTGGATCTAATCTAGTTATCCCTAACTCGGCCTGATCCCTTAAGCTTGTACCTTTGCCACATCTCCACGTTTGACAAGTCTTAATTAATAAATCCATTAAGGTAGCGAGAGACATAGCCAGAGGTGATCCAGCTTTAAAATACTGATTTTTCGTTCAGCTCTGATAACTTGCACACTTATCGACCTAAAGTCTTGGAATTTTCAGATTGTCTTTAGCCTATATAGAACTAGTCAAATGTGCTTCAAATTTTCTAAGTTCGCTTTAGATGTTTTAGATATTCGCGTTTTACTAACTTCAGCATTTTTTGTTGTAAATAAACTTTAATACAATCACTTCTATGACGAAGTTATTAAAAAATGTTGCAGAGTTTACTAGTTCAGATAGCTAATAATATATGCGTTGAATTTCAATAAATTTGCACTAAGCATTTAGAAGATATGTGCTGTGAAAAATTGGGTATACTTTTCGAAAATACTACTGTTCAAAGCTGCGTAGAGTATTTATTCTTCAAAAAATGCTAAATCATAATAATACCCAATTCGCCACAAGAACAGCTTTCAGAAAATATATAATATGATAAAATTGCTCAACAGCTTTTCGGGTAATTAAGCAAGAAGATAAGAGGTGTATAGTAAGCCTTTGGCTATGTCTCTCGCTACCTTAATGTACGAACGAGTCACAAAACAGGATCTGTCTATCACTGATTTATGTGTTATATCTAATACTCCTGGGTCGGACAAGGATATATCACAGCCCAAGGGCGAATGACATATAGTACGGTGATGCTTGAACCGGAATTACCCCCAGGGAATTATTGACCTCATTATATGATAGTCATTTCTCTTAAATCAACTTCAAATTCTGCTTCTGACTATTTATGAGAAATTTCTCACTAATTATGAGAAACATCTCTAGATCCCGGACTGTCCAGGCATCATTGAATCCATTGAAGCCAATTTCGCTAATAGGAGATTCTCAAATAATGGCGATATTAACTGCCACAACATAAGATAAATTGACAAAAAATTCATTGTACAGTTACGCGTCCACCGCATGTTCATGTATTTGTTGCAATATACGGGTAAAATTATACAGTAATAAATTCACGTGTATATTTTGATGTGTTGTTGGCGAGAATGGTGGAAGAGGATGGGTGTTCCACCAGAGGTTTCTCATGGCCAGGGTTATTTTAGACCTGTTAGCTGGCATGTAGGGCAGGCAGCTGCAGGCATTACCATTTTCGGTGAATTTTCTAACTTTGACAACATTTAACACGCGCAATTTGTGCGAAACTAGCTAGACTGCGCTGAAAAAGCGAGAAGGTTTATTGCAACAGCCATAACATTCACTTTAGTATAAACTGAGCTGAAGTTTACGGTATCAAAATGTTTCAATACATTATTGACTCAATGGGATGGTGAAAGAAAGCTACTGAAAAAATATTTCTTTAAGCGAAAAATTAGCGTTTAAAATGAGTTGTTGAGCGCCTGCCAGACATGACCACTGGATATATGAACTTAAAACTGGATTAACCGGCGATCACGTCACGTTTATCCAACACATGATGATTAAGTAATTAACTTTCTTCCAACTTGAAACAAATAATATTGCAATTTAAGTAAGGTTTAGACTTTGTTATAACTTAGATAAAAGAATTATCGGACATAAATCGAAGAAATTACAACACATATAAGAGAGTTTTTTGCATGTTTTCTCCGTTAAAAGATTTACTCTGTTTCTCAGATTGCCCGTCTGATATCTCGCTTGGTATTTAGCGCAGAAACATTCAGTTTAACTGAGCACTAGGTATGGAGAAATTTATAAGCCTGTCTCTTTAATTTTCTAAGTTTGCCTTCATTCTGAAGATATTGTAACGTGTGCTGGGCCGGTCAATAAACGGGACGCAGCTGAGCTAGGTCTCGTTAAATGGTAGCGTACAAGCTGTCAAGCCGCTGTCCCTGCCGACACTAGTCCTTGCCAACTAGAGATTCACTTCGACCTGTCACCTTGTCTGGATCGAGAAAGTAGGAGAGTGTAGAGACAACCAAGGCTGATATAGAGTCAAATAATGTGCAATAATATTCAGTTAAATGCACAGGATGATCGTGGTAAAAGATGTAAATATGTACAGTTCATTATATACGCGCACCGAGTAAAGGGCGGCCTGGTTGCTGGCCCTTTCCACACGGTAGGTGATCGTAGGGGCGGCCTGGCTGCTGGCCCCTCTCGTGGTATGGAATGTCGTTGGAGCGAGGCTAAGGATAGCGGCTCGACGTCCTTCCTTCTCCTGGCTGTTGGAGCGAGGCTATGGATATAGCGGCTCTCTTCTCTGTAAGGTAGGTATATCGTCCCCAGAAAACGTCGTGGCTTCCCACCGTGGATATGACAGTCTTCCCCTTACAGGTACGTATGGTCCCAGAGACTGCTCCGTCTTCCCACCGTCGATACGTCTGCTTCTACTTGTGAGAAATCCCCTCTACAGGGAGGTTCGTCTTCCCACCGTGGATATGTCCGTTCTTCCACAGTTGTAATCTGTCTTGCGAGGATGCTTCCGTGTCGTCTTCCCTCCAAGGTAAGTATATCTTCCCCCAGAAAGTCCCCTGAATGTGTCCTGTCTTCTCACCGTGGATATGCCCGTCTTCCCCTCGCAGGTACGTATTTTCCTAGAGATAGACTCGTCTTCCCGCCGTGGATACGTCTGTTGACCTTGTAGGTACCTATTCCCTTCTACAGGTCGGTTCGTCTTCCCACCGTGGATACGTCTGCTTCTTCTTGTAAGAATTCCACTCTACAGTTAGGTTCGTCTCGCCACCGTGGATACGTCTGTCTTTACCTGGTTTGTACGTATCGGCAATGCCACTTCTTCCGTGTGATTATTATCTCACCCTAGGTTAGTCTAATAACCGTGATCTTGGATGACTTCTATCCAGGCGTAGTCTGGCTTGCGAGGATCCTCTCCTCAGGATGTATCCGGCTAGATGATGTGGTCTAATATACGTCTCTGGCAGCGAATCTGTCTGTAACAGTTTTGAGATGCTGCTTCGGTGGCGCGCTCGTAGGCACCGTAAACGGCCCAGACTGAGGTACTCACGACGACCGATAAAACAGACCTTCTTCCGATAGACTTCCTTCAACGTCTCAGATCACATCAAATCGCCCTGCTTCCCCTCACAGGTTGGTACCAGTCTTCTGTCACCCGTTTCACGGTGAGAACGCTCTCAGACAGCGTTATGCCTCTCCACCGTGAACACTTCAGGGCCCCCAACACATAAGCTGGCTTGTGAGAGTGGCTTCTTCCTTCGAACTCCAATCAGGTAGGTACAGTTGGATCCTAGGTATCGCCAGTGCGGTATAGTGCTTCCATGTATCAGCAACCCAATTCCATATCCCTTGGAATATTACCGGTCGCCCCAACGCATCCCAGCATTCGCCGACCACACTGCTGCTCGATACCCTTCACTAATACAACAGACACTGGACTTCCTATGTTCCCTCTTCTTCGTACAGGCACCGTCCACGGATTACATGTCTGTGCATGCAATACACTGTTCAGTCTATTTGCCCAATGGAAGAGTGTAGTTACCTGGTTGCGGTTCAGATCCGAAGTGATTTCCATGCCTGATCTCCGTCTTTTATACACATCAGACCAACGTTCACATGACGTCGTGTCGCCCGTATGATAAACCACATTTTCCCGCAGCGCCATCTGCACTATCCACTCAAAGACAACCCACACCATTGTACAGTTTAGGAACGATAACTCCAACCGTTATCACAGAGCAGACCTTGTGGGGAATTCCCGACTTCTAGTTTCACTTTCGTTACCGCTAATTATATCGCTGTATACAGTTTGCACAGTTTTCTTTGTTAACGGGAACATTAGATAGCCTTCTCCGTTGATATCACAGACCAAGAATGGACACTAATACTGGACGGTAAGTTCATTCAGTTATATACCCGTTGTATATCCGTATTTTATGCTGAGCGTTGTGGCTTCATGTAGACCCCTATTTCCGTTCATTTCCGGGTTAGCGTGCACACTTCGTCTCAGACTTGCGCTTCGGTTCGGGCTTGTGCTTAGTCCTGATTTAACGTTTAGGGGATACCAATATTCGTTACACCACCCACGCCTTCGAAATATCGACGCCCTCGCCGATGGTCGGTCACGCTGATTGTAGTCCAATAAAGAACCGATGACATGGGGGTCCCGGGGTCCTGCCCAGTCCATCCCCAAGAATTCCGGGAACATGGCGGTGTCCTCACTGTGGCTCACAGGAACCGTTAAGCCCCAGTCCATCTCTGTACATCGCTCATTACGTTTCAACATTCTTGATTGGTGTTGATTGGTGGGCCATGTACAATTAACCATCAGACCGCTATCCTCCATCTTCTTGCCTTTGGCTAAGGACTTCTCTGATGTGGGCCTCCTGGTTCGTGTCCCACTGCTCATGGTTATGGGTGATCTGCGCCAAGGAGTCCTCTTCGCCGTAGTAAGCTGAGTTATGTGCACCTGAATCAGAGATGGGAGTATCACCGGTCGATGGAAGCATAGTCCACATTCCGTTGTCTTCCTCTGTTTCGCTGTTGATGAACAATGCTCGGCCTGCTGGGCTCGTGGTCCTTTCCTCTTGGTCAGTCCCCACAGGAGTAGTCCAGAAACCGACTCAAGGAACGTCTTCCATCGTCCCCTTGGTCCTGATGCAGATGGAGACTGTTGTTCACCAACATCGATCAAGGCTGCTATATCTCCATCACAGACTCTCGCTGGCAGGCCCGATTGGTCGGGTGCGGATTCCGCTTTCGGTCTTCCCCGGTCAAGTTGTCTGTCCATCTTCACTCCCCTGTGAATCTCAGACGTTGGCAAATCCCACCGATGTGCCACCAGTTTTGTGTAACGTGTGCTGGGCCGGTCAATAAACGGGACGCAGCTGAGCTAGGTCTCGTTAAATGGTAGCGTACAAGCTGTCAGGCCGCTGTCCCTGCCGACACTAGTCCTTGCCAACTAGAGATTCACTTCGACCTGTCACCTTGTCTGGATCGAGAAAGTAGGAGAGTGTAGAGACAACCAAGGCTGATATAGAGTCAAATAATGCGCAATAATATTCAGTTAAATGTACAGGATGATCGTGGTAAAAGATGTAAATATGTACAGTTCATTATATACGCGCACCGAGTAAAGGGCGGCCTGGTTGCTGGCCCTTTCCACACGGTAGGTGAACGTAGGGGCGGCCTGGCTGCTGGCCCCTCTCGTGGTATGGAATGTCGTTGGAGCGAGGCAAAGGATAGCGGCTCGACGTCCTTCCTTCTCCTGGCTGTTGGAGCGAGGCTATGGATATAGCGGCTCTCTTCTCTATAAGGTAGGTATATCGTCCCCAGAAAACGTCGTGGCTTCCCACCGTGGATATGACAGTCTTCCCCTTACAGGTACGTATGGTCCCAGAGACTGCTCCGTCTTCCCACCGTCGATACGTCTGCTTCTACTTGTGAGAAATCCCCTCTACAGGGAGGTTCGTCTTCCCACCGTGGATATGTCCGTTCTTCCACAGTTGTAATCTGTCTTGCGAGGATGCTTCCGTGTCGTCTTCCCTCCAAGGTAAGTATATCTTCCCCCAGAAAGTCCCCTGAATGTGTCCTGTCTTCTCACCGTGGATATGCCCGTCTTCCCCTCGCAGGTACGTATTTTCCTAGAGATAGACTCGTCTTCCCGCCGTGGATACGTCTGTTGACCTTGTAGGTACCTATTCCCTTCTACAGGTCGGTTCGTCTTCCCACCGTGGATACGTCTGCTTCTTCTTGTAAGAATTCCACTCTACAGTTAGGTTCGTCTCCCCACCGTGGATACGTCTGTCTTCACCTGGTTTGTACGTATCGGCAATGCCACTTCTTCCGTGTGATTATTATCTCACCCTAGGTTAGTCTAATAACCGTGATCTTGGATGACTTCTATCCAGGCGTAGTCTGGCTTGCGAGGATCCTCTCCTCAGGATGTATCCGGCTAGATGATGTGGTCTAATATCACGTCTCTGGCAGCGAATCTGTCTGTAACAGTTTTGAGATGCTGCTTCGGTGGCGCGCTCGTAGGCACCGTAAACGGCCCAGACTGAGGTACTCACGACGACCGATAAAACAGACCTTCTTCCGATAGACTTCCTTCAACGTCTCAGATCACATCAAATCGCCCTGCTTCCCCTCACAGGTTGGTACCAGTCTTCTGTCACCCGTTTCACGGTGAGAACGCTCTCAGACAGCGTTATGCCTCTCCACCGTGAACACTTCAGGGCCCCCAACACATAAGCTGGCTTGTGAGAGTGGCTTCTTCCTTCGAACTCCAATCAGGTAGGTACAGTTGGATCCTAGGTATCGCCAGTGCGGTATAGTGCTTCCATGTATCAGCAACCCAATTCCATATCCCTTGGAATATTACCGGTCGCCCCAACGCATCCCAGCATTCGCCGACCACACTGCTGCTCGATACCCTTCACTAATACAACAGACACTGGACTTCCTATGTTCCCTCTTCTTCATACAGGCACCGTCCACGGATTACATGTCTGTGCATGCAATACACTGTTCAGTCTATTTGCCCAATGGAAGATTATAGTTACCTGGTTGCGGTTCAGATCCGAAGTGATTTCCATGCCTGATCTCCGTCTTTTATACACATCAGACCAACGTTCACATGACGTCGTGTCGCCCGTATGATAAACCACATTTTCCCGCAGCGCCATCTGCACTATCCACTCAAAGACAACCCACACCATTGTACAGTTTAGGAACGATAACTCCAACCGTTATCACAGAGCAGACCTTGTGGGGAATTCCCGACTTCTAGTTTCACTTTCGTTACCGCTAATTATATCGCTGTATACAGTTTGCACAGTTTTCTTTGTTAACGGGAACATTAGATAGCCTTCTCCGTTGATATCACAGACCAAGAATGGACACTAATACTGGACATTCAGCTATATACCCGTTGTATATCCGTATTTTATGCTGAGCGTTGTGGCTTCATGTAGACCCCTATTTCCGTTCATTTCCGGGTTAGCGTGCACACTTCGTCTCAGACTTGCGCTTCGGTTCGGGCTTGTGTTTAGTCCTGATTTAACGTTTAGTGGATACCAATATTCGTTACAATATCCTTGATTTAACTGAAGAGGGAAGCATTTTTGTTTGTTTTATATTATATATTTTTATGTTTGCCGTATTAGTTAATTTTGTCTTAAAATCATTTCCAGGACAAAATTAAAATAAATGAAGCAAGCTAATTCCGTTTGAACGATATATTATGGGAGTCTGAATGTATTTGATGAATACCTTAGAAGTTATCAGCAAGGATATTTGTAGACTAAATTTTCACAAACCTACGGAAGCGTAGAGGAGCCATCCGAAGAAATAAAAAAATCTATATGCGATGATATAAAAAAAATCTCGTTATAACGATTTCATTATCTAGGGATATCGGCTGAATCATTTCGTGATATCGACTTCATAAGTCTTTATAATAAGTCTTTGTCAAGAGATAAGTCGTTATCACGGAATAATATGTTGTTATCACGAAATAATTAAGTCGTTATGACGAGACAAGTCATGATAACGAGATAAGTTGTTATGGGATAATGAAGCCGTTATCACAGGATAAAAAGTCGTTATAACAAGATAATTTCTAAAATTAGAGAAAAAACCATCAAAACTGGTCAAGAATCAGTTTCTAAATCAAAAATCAGAATACTATGATTGTCCTTTTGAATTTGGTGCTAATACTGTTACATGGAATATGGAATAGGTCTTATGGATTATGGACGCGGATATTCTTTAATGGACGACGGCTTAAGTATGAATGATGGACTAGACGCTTGTAATCAACCATTTCCGAACCAGTCTTGCTGTAAAGTGACATTTTGATGTGTAATATTTGGGCCAAGAACATTGTGTTCATGGGAACTATAGTCAATTTAATTTTGACGATTGACATTATTTTCCTGAAAATCTATCTCCTTTTCGTGAAATATTTTCGGTACATTTCTATAGGTTGATATAGATTGACACATGTAGCACGCCTGTTAGGGAATCACCTACCAATTGGTTCAGATCTGTCTATCCTTCAATGTGGAAAAGAAGACTATGAAATATTGAGCCTGGTAAGAGATATTTGCGTTTGCGTACGCCTTTCTCCATCTGAAAATGTCACCAAAAGTATTTGACAGTGGAGCACCTGTTCGATGAATAACAATTCAAACAACTCTGGACAGTCTATGGCCATCGGATGTAACACATTAACAAACTTTAAACACGACGTTTTATTCTATCAGAAATATACTCATCCCTTTACCTGTCCTGCTGGATACTTGACGTCACCATGACGTCATATCGTGAAATATATTCCTTGGTCATTTTTTCTCCCAGATGAACAAATGTTTTTTAGTTATCTTGTTCATGCTTCTTCATGGGGCTTCTGATTGACATCTGTCTTCGGGGCTCATCGTGATGATGTATGCACGTGGACGTGCAACCATGGGTGACATTATTGTTAGAAAGTAGCTCTGGATTTTCCTCGAGTCATTATTCCAACTTATACGTGGTCAGTGGAACGTTCACTCGAATGTCTTATATCCCCTCATTTCGGCCGTATAGTACCCAAGACCCCCCTCTCCGCTGCTAATTTCTGACATATTAAATTATTTACCCAATATAACAATGTATATCACAAGAGACGATGTACTAATGCAGGTGGTGGTATACCCAGATATCAAGTAAACCAATTACTCTCCTCCCTAAATCCCAGTATGAAGTGTTACCAAGAATGAGTGCATTTGACATAACATATGTAAATAGCATTATGATTGATTGCTCAACCTTCTTAACTGAGGCATCTTCGGTAAATTCGGAATGGCGGCCATGATCGGGTCATGAAAGTCATTGTGTTTCATCCACATTACTTCTTATTACATTATTTATTACTTCTTTACACGCATCTGACGCATTTTTGGAAGCCCCTTTGAAGTGACCGGTGTTGCCTAGAGCGCAGAGCATCAGATTTATATCAGAATGGTGACCACGTTGTACTACATAAAACACAATTTTCATCCTGTTTTCTGTCAAATTCCAGGTATTTATTTTACCCCAATATATTATATCTCTATCAATCTAACTATTCAACAGCATAGCCTACTGTTATAGGCTCATAAATAAGCTATTCGCGATCATATAATCGTTTCAAAGTTAAGTTAATTCACTTAATGGCTTATAGTTTCTGGCCTGTTTCAGAACTACATGTATTAGCATAATCTTGAGTGCTAAGCATAATGGTTGAAGTAAAAAAATGGCGGCCAATTAGGACATCTGTTTCATGCCATTTTCATATCTTTGTCTAATTTCAGTCATATTTAGGAGCCTGAATTACCTTTTTGTCAAAAGTGAAGGAATCCATATCAAATTTAGGCTTGGTAGTAAATTCGCCGCGTGCTCTTTAGCTCTAAACATAAATTCGTAATCGAGACCATATCATCTGATCCGTCTGTTTTTCATATTTTCCCCATAATTCCGGTCTAACGTACACATTTTTTAACAAATTGACCAAATTCATATCAATCAGATGGAATATTTTCCATAAAAATAATGGCAGCAGCATATCTCTCCTCCAGAAGTTTTAATTGTTCATTTAGCTACCCTTTCAATAATGCAATGTTCGCTGGGATTTTCGAAGGTTACTCTCAAGTGTAATCAGATTTTCACTGCTAAAATTAAACATATGCATACAATCTATCTTCAAAATAATCGGTCTGCTTGATGATTTATTACTGTACTGTATTGTGAAAAACGCCTTGATGTCTTGCATTAACTTGATATGATACACCATGGAAACGGACAAAAGGTACTTGAAGAAGGTTCCCCCCTCTCCTCCAATTTCCCCGATTTTTATCAAGTTAACTATTTGATATCATGAGATTTCGCATAATAGCCTTTATCTTATGTTAAGGATACGTATCCCCACCCCTGAGACAGTTTAATACATCCCTTGATAATTTGTCATCTGTAGCAATAAATATTCATCATAACACTAATAATGTATATATTTTATGAAGGCGTAGGTCCTGAGCAATGCCCTTATGTAATTTACTTAACTGTTGGTACAGCCGTGTAGAAAGTATTCAAAATTGAATAAAATGAAACGAAAACAATAGCCTCCATTTTTCCCCAATTGAAATTTCATGAAAATTGTTTAACGTATTTCAAATTTGATACTATACCTTGATCAAGGATAACTGGAACTAGTACAAGAACTAGTCTCAGTTTTTTAAAATTATTTTTATAGCATTTTAACTAAAAAGATTTGACAAAATTTGATTATCTTACAACTTTCTACACTAAACCGTAAATAATTAAAAAACTAAGCCAAACTTATAAAAACTGAGACGCCGTTTACCAGAACACAACGTTAATAACAGGCATGCCAAATTTCGGATGAATACTTTTCGAGAAATAAGAGTTGAAAACTTGAATTTTGACAAAAACATGAAATGCCAGAAAACAGTCAAAAACCGTTGGGCAATACATTTGAAGGAATAATTTTAATATTTCTCATGAATTCTGTTACGAAATACATATGGTAACCTGCCATATACAACTTAGTCACCAAGCTAATTATTTCAGATATCTTTTGTACAAAAAGTATTCATTATAGTAGTTTAAATCTGATTTTGACTTTGAAGACTGGCTAAAACTTGTTGGGCTGTAAAATTTTCACTCCTGTGATGATCACCGCACGGTAGGGGTTTGAGCAAAGCCCAGGCCGATCTTCTGTCAGACAATTAGTGTGGTCAGTTAATTAGAGCACAATACACACTCGTGCAATCATTAACGCCTCACAATAAACAGTCGTACAAAAGGTTAATCTGTTACCAGCGGAGAATCCGACCACTAAACTTAATCTGTTTAACTTATATTCCACATATTTTAGAAATTAAGTTTTAAAACCTAAAATTGAACCACTTATTATTGGAAGTTTGATTTTATTTGTTTTTACCAAATACTAGAGACAGAAAGAATTAAGGTTTAACGTCGCGTTCAGCAATATTTCAGCTATATAGCGACGATCAAACAAAGTTCTAGGTATTAAAGTTAATAATTTGGTAATCCAGCACATTAAAACTTACACATATTAAAACGTATGCAACAAACCGATTTCTCTCAAATAACCTTCTTTCATCCGACTAAAAAGATCTTCTAAAGTAGGTGCTCGATAAAAAGAATCTCTACAGTCGATAAGAATATGTTTCACTTTGAGATGTTCGTGACATGGAATAAACCTTGGGACTGGCTCTTTTTTAGTAAATGTTCGTGAGCTAATCGTGTAGGCCGATACTACATCGCCTGATCATGGCTTGATCGAAACGTTTTTGGCTGATTTGACAGCATCTCATAAAGATTGAAACAGCTTCTCACAAATGTACAGATAGGGTCTGAAATCGCTATATGGGATTCCAACAGGATCAACCTCATTATCTAGGGCTGCCTTAGCCATTTTATCAGCCTCAGTATTACCTTTGATGCCAACGTCACTAGGCAACCAACAAAACAAATTATCCATCTGTTGATCGAATCTACAGTCATATAATTGTAGAATATTCAAGATGGTGGGATGAATTGAAGTTCAACTTTTAATCGGTTGAAGGCATGACAGTGAGTCTCAGAAAATGACATATTTTTTTCTCATTTTAGTGGATCCAATACCTCCCAAAATCGACAATATAGCATTTGCTTCTGCACTTAATATTAAGCTTTCACCTGGTAGTCGACAGGTTTTGGTTTTGGAATTGAAGATAGTATAACATGCTCACCATCTATGGCAATAGCCTGATGCGATCTGTATTTTTGTCTCAGCAGACCAAATTCTTGTGTATACACGACCTGGCTCGTGTCTACATTTTTATATTTCGTTAGTGTAATATTTACTTCTGGTTGAGCTAACTGTCATGGTAGAATTGGTAAGAGCTTGTTAGGTAAACTTTGACTAAACTTAATACCAGCTGCTACAATGTGTGGTTTCATACGAATTCCAAGAGGTGGATTACTGGAGGTTTTTTTTAAATAGAAATCCACATACTGAGGGATGAAAACAGTTATACGCAGGATTCGAGTGATCTGATCGCAATTTTGTGATATATTGCTGTGATAGTTTAAATCTTCGAAGTTCTAAAGGAATTTCATCTGCTTCGACATATAAGCTTTCTTTAGGGGATGTTTTGAACGCTGCAAGGCAAAGTCTTAGTCCTTGATGGAGAATAGGATCCAGCTTGGCCAAAAGTGACTCGCTTGCACCGTTGTAAACAATAGAGCCATAATCAAGTTTGAAACGAACAAGTTATCAATGTAAATGGAGAAATGCTTGCTGAACTCCTCCCTACTTACATTTGGCAACTACCTTCAACAGATCAAGAGCTTTGATGCACTTAGCTTTCAAGCAATTTATATGCGATGGTCAAACAATATTCCTAAGAATTTGACCTCTTTTACTACTTTGATCTCCGTTCCTTCTTATGTAAGTACTGGATTTTGGTACTGGAAATATTTTCTGCGAAAGTCTATACAATTTGTTCAGCTTTGGAGAATATGAAGCCATTTTCTAGACCCCATTTCTGAATTCTGTTTAGACAAACTTGAGACGTTCCCTCAATATTGTGTATACGTTTTCCACTGCGCAAAATGTTGAAATCGTCTACAAAGAGTGAACCATGAATTGATTTATTCAAAACGGTCGCTAAGCTGTTGATATTGATACTAAACAGAGTAGTAGACAAAATACTGCCCCGTAGGACACCCTGATCCTGATCGAAATGATCAGACATAGCTGTATCCAAAACTTGGAATTATCACTCATTCAAAATGTTGGATATGAAAATGGGTAAACGGCCCTTTAATCCCATAGTATGAAGGTACTTTAGAATTCCGTGTTTCCGTGTAGTTCCATGTAGAAATTACGCTTTTTCTAAATAAACATGGCAGTGTGACTAATGTCACAGGACCTACGAAGTAGGGTAGGCATTAGGACTCCGACGCGAACCGAACTCTTGGAAATCCCCCCCCCCCTCCCCCACCCTCCAGTTGAAATCCTGCCTATACTAAGATGGGCACTGCCCAAGGCAGAATCACCAGTGATTTTCAGCAAAAATCACCAGAAATTTTCATCGAAAGTATATCAGCTCAGAACGTGCTGGCAACAGTCCCCTAATGCACCTTCATGCCACAAATCAAGGTTCTAATGTCAACGGTTCTCCTTATTTGCCGACGAAATGATTCGGATGGACTGACTCACTCATTACCGGACAATTTGCAAATGAGAGCCTACTTCGTAGGGGAAAAAGATGGAAACTACATGTTCATTCTTGGCGAAAAGATTCTTGATATAGGAATCTAATCAGACTAAATGGTCAATGGTACTTCTATTTTTACGGAAACCCGGAAATATGAGTAAGTTTCTTTTCAGTTTCTAGGTACCAAACGCGATCATTTACAATGCGTTCCATTGTTTTACAAATACAGTTAGTCAGTGAAATCGGACGATAATTACCAGGGACTGTATGGTTACGGCCAGGCTTTGGTACTGGTATAACAATGGAATTATGCCATGACGGTGGAAAGTGTTCTGTTATCCAAAGTCTGTTGAATATGCGTAATAGAATTTCTAGAGAAAATTCGGGTAGATGTTTCAAAAGTTGATAATGAATATTACCAGGGCCTACAGAAGAATCGTTAGCTTCCGTGAGAAAAGTATGGAGTTCCTCAGTTGTAAACATAGCGTTATAGCATTCACGGTTACAGAAGGAAAATTTTATTTCATTTTTCTCCTCTCTTTTTTGGAAACTTTGAAATTTAGGTACATAATTATCTGATGAAGAGTTTTTGACAAATGTCTCGCCTAGCTTATTTGCAATCTCTACACTGTCAGTTACCACCTGATTTCCATCGTTGAGATGATGAACACGGAGGTAACTGATAAAGACATTTAAATGCAGGGTATGTAATGCACGTTATTTGTGCTGCGCGATCTCTTTACTCTGTATTCGTCTTTGCCATCGAGAGATTAAAACATATGTGGAGGTTAAGAATGTCACTTGACATTCTGGGTAAGGTTGTCCTAGTGCATAAATCCGTATAACGCTCCATTTTATGGGGTAGGACACTGTTAACCAGGAGGACATTCTAAGTCGTTACAACAGTGACTGGTGTAAGTGTCCTACAAGACGAGTGTCCCAGATGACTCACTATTATGCACATACATTGGGCACCTTTATAAAATGGGTGTTGGCAGCTGTCGAGGCCATGGCGCTGTGGGTAAGTGTCATCATTGAAAACTGTTGACCACTTCTCTCTTGCAGGAAACAAGCCTATGTTTATGTATACTATGATTGACTTTTTGAATTTGATGCTAATACTGTTATATGGAAAATGGAATAGGTCTTTGGATTATGGACGCGGATATTCTCTAATGGACGACGGCTGGATTCTGAATGACGGACTAGACGCTTGTAATTCGGATAGTCAGCATCCAGTATGGCGGAGCTCGGTATTGTGCCGGTTCGAATTCCGTCCGGACTGCACTACTTTTTCTGTCCCTTTTATCTTACACCTGTTTTATTTTTCTGACATGGGTAATTTAGTTCAACACGTTCATTAATTCATATCTGGTTTAATACACATTTATACATTCAAGCTTTAATAACTAAAAATAAAAAAAGATTGATCAATATTACTGCAAATATATATATATTTTTCATATAATTCAGGTCCGCAGTATTTACAATATACAAAACATATGCACCAAGAATTAATTATTTGAAGTACAGGATATACAAAAGCAAATTAATCAAAATTATTGTGATGGGCTGTTTTCGACCGAAGGGCTAATATTTCCGCGCAAATTGCAAATAATTACGATGATAGCGAATCTCCTTGTTTGTAATCTACATTGGGAAACCGCTGATCTTATATTATTATGCAAAGTGTCTACCCATTTCTGCATGGACTGGCCAAAGTTAAAACAATTTAAAACTTCCTTTAAAATCCGCCAAGATATGGTATCAAATGCTTTTTCAAAATCAAGCAACAATAAGCAACCTGGAATTTGTTGGTCTGTTGTATAGTCCAGAACGTAATATACTAGTCTGATATCTCCTATGTATCTATTCGTTATAAAGCCCCTTTGATCCTCATTAACCAGTTTTTCTATTATTTGTTTTTTTTTTATCCTTTCTGCTATACATGTAGAAGCTATTTTGTATTGAACATTCAATAAAGTAATTGGTCGCCAGTAGTTAATGAACTATTTCGGTTTGTCGCCTTTCGGTATACATGTAATATAATTAATCCTTGTCTTTGGGTAACTGACATTTCTCCTTTTGAATAACAAAAATTGATACTTTTCTATAAACAATGTCCTAAATCTTTAAAGAAAAATTTGAATTTTTTTGAAGTGAATCCATCTGTACCTGGACTTTTTTCGTTTTTCCTTTTAGTCACTCCAAATTTAATTTCTTCCGTTATTAAGGTTTTTTTTCGGTTAAGGTTTCATACTACCCCAACCCAGATATTTCTGTTCTTGTTTCATTATCTTCGTTGGTGTATAAGTCTTTAAAGAGAGCTACAGTTTTGTTTTGTATGTCTATAAGAGTGATTGTTTTATTTACATAATCTCTTTCTTTTTTCAGCTCATTAAGAAAAAATGACGGCTTTTCTCCACATTGTAGCCATTTTGCCCTTGACCTGTACATGATACCCTAAATCCTTTCGTTCCTAAAATCTTCTAATTCTTGTTTTGCCGTTTCTAACTCTTCTATAGAATGAATATTCCCTGCCTGTACCTGTTTATCATACTCTATTTCACGGTTCAATTCTCTGTTTTACGGTTCAATTTTTTCTCATGTTTCATTTTAGCTCTATTCGTCCTTGAAGCCTATTCAATTGTGCATCACGTATCTCCATTAACAGTGTATCGAAAAATAATGGAGGATTTATTGTTAAATGTAACGTATTTATTGTTATCAAAGGAAAAACTTGGTTCAGTATATTGATTAATAACCTGGCTAATCGTTTGTTTCACTTCTTGAACATTAGGTTCATCTTGAAGAAGAGAATTGTTAAATTTTCATAAGCCGGGAATACGATCAAGATTTTAAGTTCAAGTACTACCATGGAATGATCTGTTCTGTAAGCGGACTTGTGTTGAACTTTGCTGGTTAAAAATAATCCAGTCTACTTTATTTGAATGGTTTCTTTCGTCTCCAAATAAAGTTTTTTTTGGTCAAATATAATTCTAAATGAGTCGACTAGATTTTCGGTTTGAATTAAGCTCAATAACTTTCCTCTGGCTCTGGGATTATTTATTCGCTCATAATTTTGTGAATCTAATTCTGGGTTGATGACAATATTCCAATCTCCGCAAAATCCTAGAATGTATCTGCAAGTCTATCATAAATACCGATGTGTCTCGATTGGGGCCCTAAATATTTATTAAAGTTATCTTAACTTTATCAATTTCAATATTTAAGACAAAAAAGTTACCTCCTTCATATTTTATATCTTTATTCATTTTAAACTAAAAAGAAAAAAGAAAAATATGCCTACGCCCCTTGAATTAATTCCAAAGGACGAAAAGAATGACGAATGTATTTCCAACTCCATTCATCTATTACTGAAGCGTCTATATTTTTGGTGTAATTTGTGTCCTGAATACAATATATATTATAGTCCCGATCCTTTAAATAATGTATCAAATCTGTTATCTCTTGTTTATTCCCTAAACCCCTACAGTTTGCAGACAATATCTTCAAATTATCCAGTTACGGTCACAAACCTCCATTGCAGTTTTTGGGTGTAAGATTATTATCAGTACTTGACTTCTGACGAACTTTGATTGACGAACTTCACTTGATCAAAAAGGATTTGTGCCGTATTTTAAAATATTAAAAAAAATTTATATTTTAAAATATTTGATTCTTAAATATACCAACACCATCTTTTCAAATTTTAATCGAAAAAAATCTGGCCCAATTTGATTAATTTAACCTTATCTCGAAAAAACAAAATGGCAGGGCATGTATACTGATTTTTTTATATGTTTGAGCGGAAAGGTCAGGCTACCTGGTGTGGTGGGTCATTTGTGGCGGCGAATATGACGGAATATAGCTTCACAGCCAATTTACTACATATTCAGTAATTAGGCGATCATTTAGTGGTTTGTGACCTTCAAGAAGAAAAACGAAAATCGGACTTTCGCCATTGTCACATGTTTAAGTGTCTCATAGATAAATTCCTTTTTCAGCCAATGTTATGCTTGTCCAGGCCAGATAGTATGTTTTCAAGCCTAAGCATATATATTTTGAGTCTTTAGCGGGCGCTGTGGCTATTATTTCTTAGTTTACAGTCCAACCCTAATATTGCATTACTATTTTTAAGGAATTGGTTTATTACGTCAGTACAGTACGCCTTTTGTCGATACATTCTGTGCTGTGGAAACGTTTATTCGGGCATTCCGTTTATTGACTCAACCCCACATCAGAGGTCGTTCTCGTCAATAAGCTCACACACTAAATTAGGGCAATATATTCACAAACTCTAATTATTGCAAAGTAAGAATGGTCTGGTTTGTCAAATAACCACATGAAAGAGCATTCATCAAATTCTAACTGGAGATATAATTCAAATTAGCGGTAAACTTTTGCTTTATTTCCCCTCTACAAATTATGGGGGAGGGTCGGATCTGTGTTAAAAATCTCTTTCCGGATCCAACGCGTGTGCAGATACAATTCTGGGGATCGGAGTTATAACTTCAGTAACTTTATAAATTAAAAACTCAGAATTTAAATAATTGAATAATCATTTGGGGTGAAATATTTCAGTAAGTTTCTAACTGCTCCAGGGTCCAAATATTAAGGGAAATAGCACTTTAATATGACCATTGATAAGTTCGCAAATATTCGAAGCAAGACCTTTATATTTGCATATGTATATGACTGCCTGTTATTGGTGTGGTCACACAAAGTGTATTGGAATCTGAGTAGGTTTACTTATTTGCAGGTCACAAACCCCCATTGCAGATTTTGGGAGTAAAATTATTATCAAAACTTGACATCCGGAAACCTTGATTGGCCATTATACCTGCCTGTACCAGAAATGGTCTGTGGCATATATATTTCTATAATATTTGAATCTCAAATATATCAAAAACATCTTTTCTAATTTTAATCGGAAAAAAATCTGGGCCAATTTCATTGGTCACCTCCGAAATTTACCGTAATGATGTTAAGCGGGATGACCATATCTCTGGCGGCCTTTTTTCGAAAAAATGGTGGGGAATGTATGCTGAAATTTGTATATGTTTGAGCGGAACGGCCAGGATACCTAGTGTGGTGGGTCATTTGTGGCGGCGGATATTAGGGAATATAGTTTACTTAAGATGTGCTCAGCCAATTTAATACATATTAAGACGATAACTATCATGCATGCTCAGGGGAGACAACCAGGTCTTCGGACATGAAACACAAAAGTCAACCGGAGTTATTGCTCCTTTCCTAACCAATTGATAATAAGATTTCAGTTTTGATTAAAATACATGTGAGACAAAGTAAACGGAATTCATTAAGTAATTCCGTTCCCCACATAAAAATACATAAAAACATGGCTTGGATATTCTATACAGGTCCGTGAATGCAAAATGTATTGGTACAGAAATAATTGTTCGCTATCAGGATGCTGAAATAATACATTACAAGCGTCTGGTCCGTCATTCATAATTCAGCCGTCGTCCATTAGAGAATATCGGCGTCGATAATCCAAAGACCTATTCCATATTCCATATAACAGTATTAGCACCAAATTCAAAAAGACAAAAGACAAAAAGACATGTACCAGGTATGTCATTACTTTGATATGTTCAAAACTATAAACTAAACTTTTGAACCAACCGGAAAAGTTGGCGAACAGTGATATCTCTATTATGAAAGAATATATATATTAGTGCAGCTACATAAAGTTTATACAATATGGTCTGAATGTAAACTGTTATAATTATTATGATAATTCAGTACCTTATCCATTGGTTCTCATAATGATATAGGGCCCTCGGTGGCCGAGTGGTCTAAGGCGCTTCGCTGATGACCGCTAGCCTCACACCACTGAACCGGCACGGGTTCGAGCCCAGCTGGTTCCTGTGCAGAAGTTTGTCAGTTACTTGCCGACGGGCGGTGGTTCTGTCCGGGTAATCCGGCTTTCTCCACCAACCAAACTGGCTGTTACCATATGAGTGAAACACCCTTGAGTGTGACATTAATGATATAACTAAATATTTATATTTATGGTAAACAATTCTGGATTACACTAATACAACAGAGCACATATTTATGGCATTAAGGCATACTTGCAATGGAAAGTCAAATTTTTAATAAGGATCTTTACCGTATATGCTAATTTTAAGTATTGTGTGTACTGAATAAAAGTACCTGGTACTCAGACATTTTGTATTCATATACTTTAGACTATTATATAAACCGCTTCCATTGGTCAATTATATAATACAGTTTTAACCATATCAAAGCTTGGTCGTCCTGTATTTACTGTAATAATTAAATGTTATCTTAAGTTGCTGAGACCTTTTACTTTCTCAGTTCCGCCAACTGTTGTAGCTTAAATTTATACATGTACATCTGTTAAAATACTGTAGCCTATTTTTCACGATGTAATTGTACTTTGATTTGGGTTCCTATTAATGAATTATTTACCAGTTGTCTCACACTGAGATACAACCAACATTAATAAAATTATATATGTAATCTGTATATGATTGTATTGTTATTTTTATATAATGGACATCCTCAGCATAAACATAGTGAATATATGTATCGCCAAATATACATTAACGAAACTATCTCCCCGGTTCCCTAATTAAATTCAGAGTTTCGTATTTTTGCAAGAAGTAACCTGATTCGAGTGCTACAAGATGCTTGACATGTTCAGCCGACCTAAATTTTGAGTGATATGCATTTGTCGTATTATTTTTGCCTTGCACACAAATAACTCCTAAGAGAAGCGTCTATACGGCCGTGAGTTTAAATCTAACCAAAAACATACTCCTGGTCGTTGAATTTTCTTCGCTTTATTCGAAATTATCTTCTTTGACCGAGATTAGCTCTTCTATCGCATGAATTGTGTTGGTGGTCTTGGGCACGTTTGCTCAAATTTGAATTTATATAGGAGCTCATATCCTTCTTAATAGAATGTGATTTCTTTTTTCAAAATGGTACCATCAAAACTTTCTGAAATTTTGTGATTAAAGTTTGGTTATATAAAAACTTGAATCAAGTTTGCAGTAAAACATTTTCTCCAATAATACTTCAAATAATATCCCTAGAAAATGAGGATTTATCACAAGCATTTAAGCACAATATACAAGTCGGGATAGTATATAACCAGTATTGTCCTTCACATTGACGATTCATCTTTGTTCATCCTCGGGTATTTTGATCCAAGAACTTGAGGGACACCGTATCACATTTGGAACAAAAGCTTTACAAAACCATTCTTGGGGTGACGATATATGTAACTTGTGTGAAATATGACATCGATGGCATGAAAAAACTTAAGATTGATGTGGATTTTACAGAATGAAAACGACCCATGGTAGACAATAAACAGCAGACAGGCGGAAGGAATGTTAACATGAGACACCAGAGGTGCTACAACCCCTCAACCCCTTAACAGTCCAGCCCAAGATGTTTGTATTGATGTAGAGTTTGGTTGCATAGCATAGAGTTATGACATGCCAAATTCAAACCCAAACCACATCTCGCGATATGGGATCTGCATACCAAATTCGACAAGAATCTGACAAGAAATCCTCAAGTTATTGCCTGGAAACCAAATTTAGATTTTGCCACCTGGTGGCACGACATGTTGCCACAAGTGAGCGACACACGATCCCACACAATCTGCATACCAAAAATTTCAATTTATGACCAGAGACAGATTTTGCCTCCAGGTGGCACCACCTCTGGGCGCAAGTGGGTGAAATGCAATACCAATGAACATATCGTGGCACGGTATATACATGCCAAATTTGAAAAGAATTCGATGAGGAGTTCTCAAGATATTGGCCGAAAATACATATAGAATTTTATCACCAGGTGGGGCCACCTATTAACGAAAGTGGTCGAGATGCAATCCCAGCGACACCTCATGGCATGGTATATGCATACCAAATATGAGAAGAATCCGTTGAAATTGTCCGGAAACGAATTTCAGACGGACGAACAGATGGATGCACAGACGGACAATCGGAATCCGGTAGACCCCCCCTCCCCCTCCCCCTCCCCCAGTATGTACGGGCTATAAAAAGTGACAAGGTATCCACATAGCTGCGAGAAACATTGGTACATCTTAAATTGTTTATACATTTATTTAGGAGATAAAGCAAGTAAAAATTGGTTCTATTCAGTGTATCATTCAAAAATAAAGCCGATGGATACCAAACCACTAGTTGTATGTGCTCCCAAGGCGTGGATATTTTGCAAATTACAACGGAAGTATAATTAAAGCCAATTGAGTAATTGGTGAATGGTAATTCACAAGCAGAAACGGTTGTGGAGATTTAAACTTGCACACATTTTCCAGAACATTACAACTCAATTCTCTATTTAATAATCTTCCCTGTCCACTGCCCTTCAGAAAAATTGTTTTGGTGCATGTAATATGTAGATTTATGCTTGCAACATTCCATGCCTATTTCTGAATATCGGCAAAGAATAATTATTATATAAATGATTTTACAACCACTGGATTTTAGAAGCTTACCACAAGAAGGCCCATAATAGATAATGCTCGAATTAAGCCATGATTTTGATGGATAGAAAAGTTGATGGACAGAAAATTTGACGAACAGGCAGACAGACGAGGACCAGGACAATGAAGTATACAAAAGGCACATCTACAGATTATATTGTATATTGGACAGAAGTTTCGTCGGCCTGCCCCCAGTAGGTCTCAAGATATGGAGTCCGGGCGCAACGAGGCCGGACAGACAATACTCCTGAGCCCAATCGGTCTGAGGGGTAATAACGTAATAACCTGAGGCGTTCAGGGGAATTATTTGGGAAAACTGAATCCGTGGGGTATCTTGTCGAGAACCAGGGGTCCCCTACTGCTAGATACCCATTCCGGCATTTTGGTGAACCTCCGGAGAATCGTTCTGAACCCCAGGGAGAACTATCGGAGAACCAGGGGATTCTAGCTTCTAGACATCCCTTCTGGCATCATGATGAATTCCCTATTTCTCTCAGTGAATCCTGCCACTCTGAGACATGTATTTGTTAAATTAGTTTTGTCCTTATCGCCGAGTAGCACTCTTCGCGAGAACTGAATCGTAGTTAAGTAGGCAGTGTAAAGGCAAGACAGTTTTAATCCACACGATGCAAATATTCCAAATACCTTGTTTATTAGTTGCAAACGTTAATACAGCTAAAGCACGAATCATGATTACAGAGATAGAAATACAGTCATACAGAAATGAAGTTTTTTTATAAATATGATATTTTAAGCAAATTATTCAACAGGCTTTACTATATTCCAATTTTCTTCGGTTACTGGCTGTTTGTATAGCCGTTTTTGGTTGATATACTTTTTATTTGTAACATTTGTTAAAAACACATAGAATCGCTTTACAGCGATTTGGTAGCAACTTGAATAAATACAATGCTATAAGCAATATAGCAGTGTCAGTTTGCTTTGTTACTTACTATTATGAATGAGTCACAAGAGCCATTCACACATGCGCAGTCTTCTGCTACCTATAGTACTTAGAAACAGCATGATCAATATCCGAGTGAAAATAATCACAACTCTTCGATCGAGAGACAAGTTCACTTTATTTTTACATGCTATCGGTTCATATCTATCCTAAGGGCGATGGTAACATTGTACAGACATAAACGTCATACACATGAGTAAGGTAGCTGATAATGAACTCCGTGATAATAAATGGGATGCGAATACATGTTGTCCTTACATCATTATTAAAGTGCACGAATTATCCAAAAGGTTAAACAAACACACGAACATTCTCACTTATCGCAGCTGTTAATTTTCTTCAGTTTGTCCGAAAGTGGTCATATCCAGATATCATGAAGGGATATGTTCAAAATACAATGAAGGGAAACCGAGATTTCATGGAGATTGACAAAATGACTCTTTGTGTCAGGATTTTCCTTTTCAACCTTTAAATCTGCATGTATAATGCTTAATACAGGCGAGTGTTCAAAAATATATTACAACTTCAGAGTGAATATTTTGTCCCCGACAACCCCCCAACCTGGCCTTGCGTCCGGGTATTCTTACCGTAAACAATATTTTCATCCTAGTCCAAGGACAGCAATATGCAACATAAACGCTTCTTCTAGGATAACTGGATTAAGGGTACAAAATATTGCGGTGAAATCTTATACATCAATACAAACTTGACGTCTCAGTGAAATATTGCAAAAAGAAATTAATCCTAGTAAAATTTTCCTGCATTTTATTGTGGGATTATTTTGAGCAGTTCACTCAACACCCCTTCCCTTCTATCGAAAGTCACAAAAGTCACACACATTTGATGAATAATTTAGTAATTTTCCCATAGACTAGTGGAATTCTCCAGACATTTTTTGACTAAAGTACAATAACCAACCGGCGACCACAATTACTTCCCATTCTCGAGTATATAATCATTTACTTTATTGATAGTAAGCAAACACAATACTTAAAATGACTGCTTGGTTGTTTAGCATTCTCAAAATCATAGCTGACTACGGAAATTGAACTATAATGCTTGGCAATACCATTAAACAAATGATTGCAAAGTGAGTCCGAAGCCCGTGTCCAGAATTTACGTGTGTTTTCCCGGTTGGACACGGTGGCATTGGTGTTTGAGGAATTGCTGGTTTGGGGACGGGCGGACAGCTCTCGGCCCATCCGATGTTATCATTTTTATTCTGTTCTTTCAGCCAGTCAGTTAAAGGTTTGAAATAGCTCATCAGTGCCCCGGCGTCCATTTTTCTCTGTCCGGTAATTTTCTCCATTGCCTCCGGCCATGGTTTAGAAGCTCCCATTTTCAGCATGTTTCTGTGAAGGGATATATTTAGTATTCTCTTATTGATATGTTCGGATATAAAAATAAACTTTAGATATGCCCTATCTGTTGCTTTAAAATGTAATGAAGACCCAGTTAACAAAATTACGTGATTGAATCATTTAATTATCTGACAAACGTGCTTAGAGAATGAAATGTCACCAGCTTGCGATACTGCTTATAAATACTAGCTTAAGCGCTTCAGCAAATTCTTATACGTGCATCATATTATAAATTATTGTCCGTCTGATATTTCGTAAGTCGAAGGTTTTCGCAATTTTCACTTTGCAACTTTGCACAGCATCTACATTCAATTCTTCTATTATAATTCCAATCAAAGAAAATCGTTAACACCACCCATGATACTTTGGAAGCACAATGGTGTTAGGCCTCCCGCAGGTATTATATAAAGACTGGCCACTATGATCCAATTTGCACCGTCGCCTATGTTCTCGACCTTGCATGCAATTTGGTGTTGAATACTGGGTTGATTTTCCTCGAAATTTGGAAAACGTGAAAAAGTCGTGTCCTGATTTCATTGCTATGAGAATAACGCGGTGTCTTAAGAGATATCAGATGGACAAAAGTTACTGCCAATGTAACCTACCCAAGTCGTTCACCAGCTTCTTTTGATTGATAAATATCACACGTGTGAAGTGGTCCCTGGTAGTTAGCGGCCTCACATAATGCTTGATGGAATTGAAACTGTATCACGAAGCTCACAAAGTACCTGTAAATTAGTATATGGATCATTAAAGCCATTTCAAGCTTTTGATAACTTTTAAAACAGCAAAACAATCTGTATCTTTAAATTTGTATTATATAACACTGGCTAACCGTGCAATTATTAAGTGTTTTAGCACGGTTGTGTGAAGTATACATGTGTCAAGTGCAGGTGTTCATTGGGAGATTCCATTTTACAAGACGGGGGAGGAAGGGGACATCTGCTTCATACAATCGAATAAACACACAAATACAATTGTAAGATGGAATTTCTTTGTCAAGTTTAACTGCTGTTTTCATCGTGAAATTGATTACCAAAGCGACGAAAATAGACCTAAATCCAAGTACGTTCCATTGAGCCTGGCTTACCTGACAGAATAACTCTCCATTTGAGAGGCGACATAAACTCGTCCACTGATATTGGCACGATGCCAACCAAGACGGGAGCATCGTGCCAAAATCAGTGGACCATTTTTTTTCAACAAAGGGGACAAAGGTTGTCAAAGTTCAAAATAGGTTTTCAACCTTTCATTATAATTTTTGTTGATGATCAATTTGAGTAGAATAGAAATAATGTTTTCATAGGCATGCTCAATGGTTAGTTTACGCACGGTTATTGTGAGAAAGTTTATAAATTTTAGGGCGCGGACTTTGCGCAGAAGCAGAAATGTTGCAGAAGAAGTGTAATTATGTTATTCATTGATACAACCCGTCAGAACGCTTTGAATTGGGTGATACGACGTGAAGACAGGTTACCTTATATAAGGTGTATTGGCTGGTACGTGGTACTTCGCTCCGGCATCAAAATCGTCCTTGGTCCTGGTAACTGGATAGGATATACCTTGATATTTACACCTGGGATGATGAAAATACAACAAAAAACATACAACTCATGTACAAATAGGTTCGTACAGCGCTGAATAAAGAAATTATCTGAGAAGATATATCCAGTCTCCAGAAGACGTTGATACCGGAAGGTTTTCTTGCAGTATATATTGCCCAGGTTATGCTGATATTGGTCTTTCACAGGTATGTGGACTCTATTTATAAGGGAATTCTACCAACATATTGAAGAGGGAATAGATGGAAATATTTGCACCCTAGTGTGTCATATCAGAGAAAAGGACTCTATTTATAAGGAAATTCCACCAACATACTGAAGAGCGAATAGATGAAAATATTTGCACCCTAGTGTGTCATGTCCGGAAAAAATACCGGTGATATGATTCTACTTGGAGCAAGCTATCGCGAGGTCTTTGATGAGAAAATAATGGATTAGATTACTGACGTCCGATCCGACAATCACTGTCCAGCTGTCGGCCATGAAGAATGCTCACGTCCATATAATCGAAGGCCTAATTCATCATACAATACTAGCATCACACAGACAGAATAGACGTGATAGTTATAACCCCCAAAAAGGTGATGACAGCATCACACAGAAAGGTGAGTCATCACCTTGCTCCACTACTATATTTCAAGAATGATGGCCATCGGCCTGCCAGGGCGACCAGCGATGAGTGCAAATTTTAGGCCTTTTTCCTAAAAGATGACGACTTGAGGTATCACCTTAAAAGGCTATGATCTGGAATCAGCGTCATAAAATTCAAGAATGCCGGCAAGACAGCATGATGTTCTAAACCGTATCACTGATCTGCATACTTATATTACACGATGTACTTACGGTGCCGAGCCCATGGTTAATCTCTGTTATACCACGTTACGAAGCGCAGCGCTATAAAGATCTTGCATACAACGATAGTAGTTGTCCATCACTGCGCCATATTTATCACCATTGCGAAAGTTTAAGTGAAGGACTTTGGTGGTATTGTCTGGTTGAACCATTTTTAGAAGAAACGTTGTATGACGTTGATGGAAGTCGTCATCTTTTACACCTACCGTATCTACGGGTGATAGCTGCATTGCTGGTATTCAATGCGACAAAAATATATATCCATAACAGGGTACTCGCCTAAGATCCCACCACTTGTCATTATACTTGTCTGGTGGCGTCTCCCCACTGAATACGCTCCATCTCCACTGGTCTATCAGGTATCCGAAGGGGAGGAACGCTATCTTCTCCAGCGCTATCTTCAAAAGGTAGTTGATATCGCTCTCTACAATGAATATCACCATCATATACAAAACCTAAATATATCGAGAATATACCATTTTATGGTATTTGAATAGATTATATGTTTGCTGTGGATGACCTATGATATGTTATGGAACTCAATATCTGAGCAAACTTTGCGTTTGTTGTTTTCATATCAGCATTCGCATTTAAGAACATATGTAGTACTAAAGTACCAAAATATGATATCTGATAGATTCTGCATTTGCTTTAGATAAAACTTTGATATTTTATGGTTCTCAATGTCTGGGCAAACTTGCATTTATTGTTTTCGTGTCAGCATTGGCATTTACAAACTTAGAATATATGGGCAAAAATACCGCAATATGATAACTGAATAGATTATGTATTTGCTGTGGATAAACCCAAATGTCAGATACGACATTCAATATTCTTCCATCGTCCATAAAGAATTGTCGAGCCAATAATCGAAAGATCTATTTCGTATGAGAGTTAACACCAATGCCAATCATGAAACTCAAGGCAAACTTCCCAAGTTGTCAGAATCTGATTTGGTAAAAATATGAAAACTAACTTGCTTTATACATGTGTATGTTATAATTAGCACACAGCACAGAAATCGTGGATATTTCTTACCATATGTTGTGTTGACAGTTTTTAGGAGACCGATTTTATAAAGGTGAGCTGGTGTCGATACGGAAAGGGCCAAAGTGTCTCCTACGGCCTCGTGAAAGCCTGTAACAAAGAAATAAGTACATGGATCCCTCGGTAAACGACGCATTCCTAGGAAATAGTTAATTCTTATTAGATTAAATCACATGCAATTTACACTTTGACATACGTGATATGATGCCCAAATCGATCAGAACATAATATACCTGGGTTGGCTCCGGTTCTATAGGAAATAGGTTGATTTTTGTACTGCAGATAATATTGAATATGCCCCATCTCGTGGTGAATTGTTATCAAATCCTCCATGTTAATATCAGTGCACATCTTTATCCTGTAAAATGGAACCATTTAGAAAGTTAGAGTACTTTTTGTTTTTTCCTTTAAATTATTAATGTCAACAATCGCCCCTCCCCCCTCCCCCAATTTCTCGGCCAGAGTATCTGAAACAGGTATTGCATAGTTACGTTAGTAGTATAGTCACGGGATTTAAATTAGCATTTTGCCGGGGGGAGATAACTCTTTGTGGAGCTAGGTGGCGTGGAGGCTTGTGTAGGTCACGGGGCGGTCACTATAGTTCTGACAGGTGGCGCCACTTCCGGTGCGACTCTATCGGGCGTGACCTTGGAGCGAGGAGGGTTGAAAAAAATACCTGAAACCATGGGAAGGAAGACTTATAGTAATAAACATAATCTATAGATGTTGTACCATGCTATTAGGACCAGTCTAGCATCCGTGCGACCCCAGGGTCGAGCGTTTATTGTCCAATACATCTTCGCAAAGATCAACAAACAAAAATGGCGGCTCCGCTTGCTGTGGGGACGCCCTTTCGATATCACGGCATCGATATTGCCGCCCTCTAGAGGCAGGGTGAAATAATGGGTGCATGTAAAATTTCTCCACATACAAAAAGCGGAATACGGACTTTACAGGGGTCTGTATTATACAATATACGGGGAAATGCCCATATGGGGTATGGGGGTATAGGTCCATACTGGGAAATTTTCGTGGGTTTTACTATGGGTTGTTTGGTCTTGTTTCTTCGTATCGCCACGAAAAACACGATGGGAGGGTTCTCGGAGGTAAGCGGTGAATTTTTTCGAAAAATACCAGGTAGGTCTGTATATAGTCCCATACTGGCTATGGGGCTATAGGTCCATACAGGGAAATTTTTCGTGGGTTTTACTATGGGTTGTTTGGTCTTGTTTTTCTCGTCTCGCCACGAAAAGCAGGATGGGAGGGGTCTCGGAGGTAAGCGGGGAAATTTTTCGAAAAGTACCGGGTGGGTCTGAGGCCCATATAGGCTATGGGGAAAAACACGATGGGAAGGGTCTCGGAGGTTAGCGATGAAATTTTTCGAAAAGTACCGGGTAGGTCTGTATATAGTCCCATACTGGCTATGGGGGGATAGGGCCATACAGGGAAATTTTATGTGGGTTTTACTATGGGTTGTTTGGTCTTGTTTTTCTCGTCTCGCCACGAAAAACACGATGGGAGGGGTCTCGAAGGTAAGCGGTGAAATTTTTCGGAAAGTGCCGGGTGGGTCTGTATAAAGGCCCATATAGTCCCATACTGGCTATCGGGATAGATCCATACAGGGATATTTTTTGTGGGTTTTACTATGAGTTGTTTGGTCTTGTTTTCTTCGTCTCGCCACGAAAAACACGATGGGAGGGGTCTCGAAGTTAAGCGGGGAATTTTTTTCGAAAAGTACCGGGTAGGTCTGTATATAGGTCTACTGGCTATGGGGGTATAGGTCCATACTGGGTGGATGTTTTGGGGTCTAGGTGAGCCCCTAATGGTCCTATGGTGTCGTATGAGGTTTTATTTTGAAGCTCTCGTGAAGGAGCATCCGACTGGACTAATGTATCGCCCGTTTTAGCCGTACTATAGAAAGCAGGCATTTTGGGGGTGCGTGTGTTTGGGGTAGAGATGGACCACTATGGGTTCAAATGGGTCGTGGGAGGTGTCCAAGTGAACCTTTTGTGGGATAGAGTCAGAATGGCGTTTTTTATTGTGAGTCGCGTCAATCTGCGCATGCGCAGTTGGGTGTAGTAAGTAAAGCGGCCATTTTGGAGGGTGCGTGGAGGTGTGTTTGGGCTAGAGAGGGACCATCCTTGGTCCGAATGCGTCGCGCGAGGTGTCATTTTGTAGCTCTCGGGGTGTAGGCCCCGATTTGAGGGCTGTCCACAGCATCCGTGAAGTCATCGGCGACGTCATCAGTAGGAGTAGTAGGGAAAGTGGGCATTTTGGGGCAGTGAAGGAAGGTATTTGGTGTAGAGATGGACCATCCTTGGTCCGAATGCGTCGTGGGAGGTGTCATTTTTTAGTTCTAGGGGTGTACATCCCGACTTGAGGGATGTTTACATCATCTGTGATGTCATCAGTACGAGTATTAGCGAAAGTGGGCAATTTGGGGCAGTGAAGGAAGGTATTTGGGGTAGAGGGGGACCATCATTGGTTCGAATGCGTCGTAGGGGGTGTCATTTTGTAGCTCTCGGGGTATAGACCCCGATTTGAGGGATGTCCGCGTCATCTGTGACGTCATCGGTGACGTCATCAGTACGAGTAGTAGCGAAAGTGGGCATTTTGGGGCAGTGAAGGAAGGTATTTGGTGTAGAGATGGACCGTCCTTGGTCCGAATGCGTCGTGAGAGGTGTCATTTTGTAGTTCTAGGGGTGTACATCCCGACTTGAGGGATGCTTACGTCGTCTGTGATGTCATCAGTACGAGTATTAGCTAAAGTGGGCAATTTGGGGCAGTGAAGGAAGGTATTCGGTGTAGAGATGGACCATCATTGGCCCGAATGCGTCGTGTGGGGTGTCATTTTGTAGCTCTCGGGGTGTAGACACGATTTGAGGTATGTACACTGCATCTGTGACGTCATCTGTGACGTCATCAGTACGAGTAGTAGCGAAAGTGGGCATTTTGTGGAAGTGCAGGAAGGTATTTGGTGTAGGGATGGACCACTGTTGGTCCGAATGGACCTTGTGGGTTATCAGTGTGAAGCTCTCGTGGGTCAGACTGGCTTGTTTTCATTGGAACTCGCGCCAATCGGCGCATGCACAGTTGGCCAGTGGGTTTTTCCCGTCGTTCCTCCGTCTTCAATCCGGGTACTGTGGTTTTACATCCGTGTCCTCATCTTACATCCGAGGTTTTTCCATGTTTACTGTCACGTGACAAGAACCCGAAGTTGTCACAAGACAGGTGGCGTCCTTGTTACCATGTCTGTGCTGTATTATACCATATGACCTGTATTGTACCATACATGTCCTGTACTATACAATATATGTTCTGTATTATACCATATTTGTCCTCTATTATACCATATCTGTCCTGTATTAGAAAATATCTTCCCTGTATTTAATGTACATGTACTCTGCGCATACCCATGTATTCTGTGCATATCCATGCACACGTACTATGTACCTGTACATGTACTATTTGCCTGTACATGTAATCTGTTCATGTACATGTACACTGTCAATATACATGTTCCTTGTCATGTAAATGTACTCTGTGCATGTCATTCTACATGTACTCTGTTCACGTCCATGTATACATACTCTGTTCATATCCATGTACATACTCTCTGTCCATGTCGCTATATAGCTGAAATATTGCGGAATGCGACGTTAAACCTTAATTCTCTCTCTCTCTCTCTCTCTCTCTCAACGAACATGTACTCTGTACAATGTCGCATGATGTAGAACGGTCAGAGGACAACAAGGATGACAGGTCAATCATTTTATTATCCCCTCCAGTACATCATACCCAAGCTGGGGGAGCCGCGTTGGGTATGTTTACAATACAAGTAGCCCCTTGTCCAATCATAGACCACCATTTGTATCTGTCATATTCGTTCTTGCCCGTTATATGTATTCTCGGCTGCTCTTGTCCAATCAGAAGTCGCCATTTCAAAAAATTCCATCTTCGGCCATGAACTGTTTGTTCTAATCGTCATCGGGCAGGCCAGGATACCGCTGAGGCAACATATCCTCAGATAGTTGTTTGCGCATTCTGAGTATCTATCAGTGCATGGGTGAATACATTCATCCGATGGGAAGATTCCGTATTTTGGTCTCGAAAAACGTGACACTGGTGCCCCGTCTCCACTACCCACTTGGTGTTGGGGCACTGTTCATAGGCCAATCCCAAGACATCCAATTGGTTCACCTGATCCAGCACGGGCTCTAGCGACGCCCGGTTAATGATGGTAAACGGTTGGTCAAATACCCGGAAGTTACTGCTCGGGTAAGAATATCGGTCTTGTTCTGTCTCCTTATGCTGCAGCACATGACCAAACGCCAGATTTAATTTGAAGGGCGTAGCTTGGTCATTGAAGATGGCTTCCACGTAGCTGCGTAGACGGGCGAGGCCAGTCAGTCGGCAATTGTAGATATCTTGACCAGGGCGATGACGGTGGAAACAGTGCCGTATTATGGGCCAATGGCGCTGATAGATGTCACTCACTGGATGGGCATCCCGCAAGAGATCGCTAGGAACATTTGTGGGTTCGTCCAGAAAATGTTCGTTGTTGTCAGGCGTATGACTGGGAACAGTAATGCTAGGGTCCGGCTGGATATCTAGGCTCTTCTGAACTGTGGGTATAGGCGGGCTCTCCGTGATCGCATCACCAGTGGCCTTCGTCTCCCCGGGCTCATCTTCACTAGGTCTGACCCTCCTGGGTGCCTCTTTAGTGGGAAGTTGTCGCTCATACCGTGGTGACGGACCATGAATCAAACGCTGAATCCGTCTTAACTGACTGGGTCGTTTGAAGAGTTGACCACATTCATTACATTGTTCCGTCGCGCCCTCGTGGAGCGAGCGTTCGTGGCGCCGTAAAGCATCTTCCCGATTAAATGACCGTGCGCAGGTTATACAAGTATGCCGTGCGCCGTTGTGGATGGAGGACTCGTGCCGTCGCAAATCTTCTGGGCGAGCGAATGGCTTCAGGCAGGTCGAACAAGAGAACATGTTGGCTGCGTATCAGAAAATGCTGAACATTCCTACGTACCGCCACTTTTATAAGCCCGCAGCTCACAAGAACTCTCCTACGTTGTTCTCCCACCAATCAGCGCATCGCTATCCTGTACACTCGGGTGCTCATTTGTCACATGTCTAGCCCTATACATCATAGAAATAGGCGGGCTGGGGAGTAACCAATCAGTGCCGTCATAAGGTTTTCACGACGTACACACCGTAACATGTAAAAACTTGCAACAAAGTGTATTATACCATATCTGTCCACCAGAATTATACCATATCTGTGCTGTATTATACCATATCTGTCCTGTGTTATACAATATCTGTCATGTATTGTTCCATATATGTCCTGTATTATACAATATATGTCCTCTATTGTAACATATCTGTCCTGTATTATACCATATCTGTGCTGTATTATACAATATCTGTCCCGTGTTTACAATATTTGTCATGTATTATACAATGATGAGGGACACGTGTTCATTCCTACATGTACCACCACCACCACCACCACCACCACCACCGAACGTTGACACCCGTTGGTGGTGGCAGTTCCCGTGGGACGGAGCTCGGCGATTTTACATCCGGGACCTTGTAAACATCCGGATTTCCCAGTGGGTTTTCCCCGTCGTTCTTCGTCTTCCATCCGGGTGCTATGGTTTTACGTCAGGGTCCTCATCTTACATTCGCGTTTTTCCACGTTTACTGTCCCGTGACCGGAACCGGAAGTTGTCACAAGACAGGTGGCGCCCCGTGCATGTGCGTGTGCGTGTGTGTGTGCATGCGTGTGTATGCGTGGGTGTGTGTGCTTTGGTGTACGTGTGTGTGTGTGTGCGTGTTTGTGTGCGCGCCTGTGAACATTGTGGTTAGTCAGCCATCTCTCTCTCTTTCGGATGACATGGAGGCGTGACCGGAAGTGACCTTTGACCCCTGCGCTGCTCGGAGCTGACGTCATCGTACGCAGGCGCACACGCACACATACACCTGGTGCACCCTGTACCCTATAGCCTGTAGGGTATAGGGTAAACCAGGATGCGCGTGCACCAGGTATGTGTGTGTGTGCGCCTGCGTACGATGACCCCAGCTCCGCGCAGCGCAGGGGTCAAAGGTCATTTCCGGTCACGCCTCCATGTCTTCCGAACGAGAGAGAGAGACAGCTGACTAAGCACAATGTTCACACGCGCGCACACACATGCACACACACATACACGCAAACACAAACACACGCACACACAAACACACATGCACACCAACACGCATACATACACACGCACAAGCACACACACGCGAGCACACACCCACACCCACACGCATACACACACACACACGCATACACCCACACGCACACGCACATGCACGGGGCGCAACCTGTCTTATGACAACTTCCGGTGCCGGCCACGTGACAGTAAACGTGGAAAAACGCGGATGTAAGATGAGGACCCGGATGTTAAACCACAGTACCCAGATGGAAGTCGAAGAAACGACGGGGAAAACCCACTGGGAAGCCCGGATGTTTACAAGGTCCCGGATGTAAAATCGCCGAGCTCCGTCCCACGGGAACTACCACCACCACGGGCGTCAACGCTCGGTGGTGGTGGTGGTGGTGGTGGTGGTACATGTAGGAATGAACACCTGTCCATCATCATTGTATAATACATGACAATATTGTAAACACGAGACAGATATGGTATAATACAGCACAGATATGGTATAATACAGGACATATGGTATAATAGATGACAAATATTGTATAATACAGGACATATGGTACAATACAGGACAGATATGGTATAATACGGCACATATTTGGTATAATACAGGACAGATACTGTATAATACAGCACAGATTTGGTATAATACAGCAGATATGGTATAATTCTGGTGGACAGATATGGTTTAATACATTTTGTTACAAGTTTTTACATGTTACGGTGTGTACGTCCTGAATACCTTATGGCGGCACTGATTGGTTACTTCCCCAGCCCGCATATTTCTATGATGTGTAGGACTAGACATGTGACAAGTGAGCACCCGAGTGTACAGGATAGCGATGCGCTGATTGGTGGGAAGAACGACGTAGGAGAGTTTTTGTGAGCTGCGGGCTTATAAAAGTGGCGATTGGTGGGAATGTTCAGCATTTTCTGATACGCAGCCGACATGTTCTCTTGTTCGACCTGCCTGAAGCCATTTACTCGCCCAGAAGATTTGCGACGGCACGAGTCCTTCATCCACAACGGCGCACGGCATACTTGTATAACCTGCGCACGGTCATTTAATCGGGAAGATGCTTTACGCCGCCACGAGCGCTCACTCCACGAGGGCGCGACGGAACAATGTAACTCTTCAAACGACCCAGTCAGTTAAAACGGGATCAGCGTTTGATTCATGGTCCGTCACCACGGTATGAGCGACAACTTCCCACTAAAGAGGCACCCAGGAGGATCAGACCTAGTGAAAATGAATCCGGGGAGACGAATGCCACTGGTGACGCGATCACGGAGAGCCCGCCTATACCCACAGTTCAGAAGAGCCTAGATATCCCGCCGGTCCCTAGTATTACTGTTCCCAGTCATACGCGTGACAACAACGAACATTTTCAGGACGAACCCACCAATGTTCCTAGCAATCTTAATAAATTAATATCCTATCAATGCTCCCCAATCGTACATGTCGCTACATAGGATCTTACGTATTTCAATTGAATTTGTTGTTTTGGGCGCCCATAACCATGGATATTTAAAAGCATTATAACATCATGGTCGCATCTGGACTCATCCATTTGCAGTCGGGGAGGGGAGACAGGTTCACTGTTTCTATTTACCCCAATGTTTACACCAAAGATCAGTCCATATATCTACCCCGTGTTATGGCGCCACAATGTCGGGACCGCGGCAACATGAAAAGACACCAGGCCAGCGAGCCGGCTAATTCGGCCGAGCCAACCAAAAATTCTTGGTCATCAATCTTCCTTTCAAAGCTCTATGTAGCGTTCTCGGGATTGGTTAACACGCGAGTTACTGCAAGCCTGTTAGATCCTACAAGCGAAATATTCAAATGGGGAGCAGATAGGATTTAATTTTAATTAGATTGGTTCCTAGCGATCTCTTACAGGACGCCCATCCAGTGAGTGGCATCTATCAGCGCCAATGACCCATGATACGGCACTGTTTCCACCGTCATCGCCCTATTCAAGATATTTACAATTTCCGACTGACTGACCTCGCCCGTCTACGCAGCTACGTGGAAGCCATCTTCAATGATCAAGCTACGTCCTTCAAATTAAATCTGGCGTTTGGTTATGTGCTGCAGCATAAGGAGTCAGACCAAGGCCGATACTTTTACCCTGGCAGTAACTTCCGGGTATTTGACCAACCGTTTACCATCATTAACCGGGCGTCGCTAGAGCCCGTGCTGGACCAAGTGTACCAATTGGATGTCTTAGGATGGGCCTATGAACAGCGCCCCAACACCAAGTGGATAGTGGAGAGGGTCACCAATGTCACGTTTTTCGTGACCAAATTACGGAATCTTCCTATCCGATGAATGTATTCACCCATGCACTGATAGATACTCAGAATGCGCAAACAACTATCTGAGGATACGGTGCCTCAACGGTATCCTGGCCTGCCCGATGACGATTAGAACAAACGGTTCATGGCCGAAGATGAAACTTTCTGAAATGGCGACTTCTGATTGGACAAGAGCAGCCGAGAATACATATAACGGGCAAGAACGAATACGACAGATGCAAATGGTGGTCTCAGATTGGACAAGAGGCAACTTGTATTGTAAACATACCCAACGCGGCTCTCCCAGCTTGGGTATGATGTACTGGAGGGGATAATAACATGATTGACCTGTCATCCTTGTTGTTGTTGTTCTCTCACCGGTCTACATCATGCGACATGGTACAGAGTACACGCTCATTGGGAGAGAGAGAGAGAGAGATAATTAAGGTTTAACGTCGCATCCATACGTCCATACATGGACGTGAACAGAGTACATGTAGAAGGGCATGCACAGAGTACATTTACATGGACAAGGAACATATATATTGACAGAGTACATGGACAGATTACTTGTACAGGCAAATAGTACATGTACAGGTACATAGTACATGTGCATGGATATGCACAGAATACATGGACATGTGCAGAATACATGTACATTACATACAGGGAAGATATTGTCTAATACAGGACAGATATGGTATAATACAGCACAGATTCGGTATAATACTGGAAAGATGATATAATACAGCACAGATATGGTATAATACAGCACAGATATGGTATGGTACAGAACATATTGTATAATACAGAACATATATTGTATAGTACAGGACAGATATCGCAAACACAAGACAGATATGGTATAATTCAGCACAGATATGGTATATGCGGGACGGATATGGTATAATTTAGGACAAATATTGTGTAATACAGCACGGATATTGTATAATACAGCACGGATATGGTATAAGACAGGATAGATAATATAAAATACAAGACAGATACTGTATAATACAGCACAGATATGGTATAATACAGGACAGATATCGCAAACACAAGACAGATATGGTATAATTCAGCACAGATATGGTATATGCGGAACGGATATGGTATAATTTAGGACAAATATTGTGTAATACAGAACATATATGGTACAATACAAGACAGATATGGTATAATACAGCACAGATTTGGTATAATACAGGACAGATACTGTATAATACAGCACAGATTGGGTGTAAAACAGAACATATATTGAATAATACAGAACATATATAGCACAATACAGCACAGATATTGAGTAACCCTATCTGGCCTGGGGGGGGGGGGGTGGCCATTATGCCCCCCTACCAAACTTTCTGCACTATCTCCGGAAGGGAAAAAAATGGAGAGCTGAAACTCCGTGACTTTATAGTTTATCTTATTGGGGTCATTTTGAGCCTATTTGCATAACCCCCCGAACAGAGGATCATGGGTAAATTGAAGATGGCGGCCACGTGGGGTAACAGAAAAGTTATGTTTTTGAAATATTTCTTCAAAATTTCTGCTTTTCCGCGATGAAAAGTGGGCAAAAACTATTTTATTTCATATCACATTAATATTTGCTAATTTTTCTTCCAGTTTTTGTGGAGAAATTGCAAAAATAAAAAATTCGGAAAATCTGACCGAAAAATCGTCCAAAAATGCCGTTTTTTTACAGTTTCTGTTAGAGCTTGACCCAAGGGTATAGTGTAATAAGTTTCAGCCCCGTAGCTCAAGGGGTAAGCAAAATAGTTAGGGGGCCATTTCGGCCCCCCAGGCCTGGACAGGTCCCAAAAAGCCCAGGCCAGATAGGGTTAACACAGGACAGATATTGCATAACACAGGATAGATATGGTATAATACAAGACGGATATTGTATAATACACGACAAATATTGTAAACAGAGGACAGATATGGTATAATACAGCACAAATTTGGCATAATGCAGCACAGATATGGTATAACGTGTGACAGGTATGGTATTATAGAGGACAAATATGGTATAATACAGAACATATATTGTATAGTACAGGACATGTATGTTAAAATACAGGACATATGGTACAATACAGCACAGACATGGTAACGAGGACGCCACCGGTCTTGTGACAACTTCCGGTTCCGGTCACGTGACAGTGAACATGGAAAACCCGTATGTAAGATGAGGACCCGGATGTAAAACCACAGTACCCGGATGGAAGACGGATGAATGACGGGATAAACCTACTGGCCAACTGCGCATGCGCCGATTGGCCCGAGTTTCAATGAAAACAAGCCAGTCTGACCCACGACAGCTTCACAATGATACCCCACACGGTCCATTCGGACCAATAGTGGTCCATCTCTACACCAAATACCTTCCTTCACTACCCAAAATGCCCACTTTCGCTACTACTCGTACTGATGACGTCACCGATGGCGTCACAGATGACGTGAACATCCCTCAAATCGGGATGTACACCCCGAGAACTACAAAATGATACTTCCCACGACGCATTCGGACCAAGGATGGTCCATCTCTACACCATATACCTTCCTTCACTGCCCCAAAATGACCACTTTCGCTACTACTCGTCACCGATGACGTCGCAGATGACGCGGACATCCCCCAAATCGGGGTCTATACCCCGAGAGCTACAAAATGACACCCCCCACGACGCATTCGGACCAAGGATGGTCCCTCTCTACACCAAATACTTTCCTTCAATGCCCCAAAATGCCCACTTTCGCTACTACTCGTACTGATCACGTCACCGATGACGTCACAGATAACGCGGACATCTCCCAAATCTGGGTCTACACCCCGAGAGCTACAAATGACATCACACACGACCCATTCGGACCAAGGATGGTCCATCTCTACACCAAATACCTTTCTTCACTGCCCCCAAATGACCACTTTCGCTACTACTCGTACTGATGACGTCACCGATGACGTCACAGATGACATGAACAGTCCTCAAATCGGGGTCTACACCCCGAGAGCTACAAGATGACACCCCCCACGACGCATTCGGACCAAGGATGGTCCCTCTCTACAGCAAATACCTTCCTTCACTGCCCCAAAATGCCCACTTTCGCTACTACTCGTACTGATGACGTCACAGATGACATGGACAGTCCTCAAATCGGGGTCTACACCCCGACAGCTACAAGATGCCACCCCACACGACGCATTCGGATCAAGGATGGTCGATCTCTACCCCAAACACCTTCCTTCACTTCTCCAAAATGCCCACTTTCGCTACTACTCCTACTGATGACGTCACCGATGACGTCACAGATGCTGTGGACAGCCCTCAAATCGGGGTCTACACCCAGAGTGCTACAAAATGGCACCTCCCACGATGCATTCGGACTAAGGATGGTCCCTCTCTACCCCAAACACACCTCCACACACCCCCCAAAATGGCCGCTTTACTTACTACACCCAACTGCGCATGTACAGATTGACGCGACTTGCAATAAAAAACGCCATTCTGACTCTACCCCACACACGATTCACTTGGACACCCTCCCACGACCCATTTGAACCCATAGTGGTCCATCTCTACCCCAAACACATCCCCACGCACCTCCCAAAATTCCTGCTTTCTATACTACGGCCAGACTGCGCATGCGCAGAATATTGAAAACGGGCGATACATTAGCCCAGTCGGATGCTTCTCCACGAGAGCTTCAAAATAAGATCGCATACGACACCATGGGACCACCTAGACCCCAAAACGTCCACCCAGTATGGACATATACCCCCAGAGCCAGTAGGCCTATATACAGCCCTACTCGGTACTTTTCGAAAAATTTCACCGCTTACCTCCGAGACCCCTCCCATCGTGGTTTTCGTGGCGAGACGACAAAAACAAAACCAAACAACCCATAGTAGAACCCACAAAAATTTCCTTGTATCGACCTACCCCCCCCCCATAGCCAGTATGGGACTATATGGGCTTCAGACCCACTCGGTACTCTTCGAAAAATTTCACCGCTTACCTCCGAGACCCCTCACATCCTGTTTTTCGTGGCGAGACGAGAAAAACAAGACCAAACAACCCATAGTAAAACCCACGAAAAATTTCCCTGTATGGACCTATACCCCCATAGCCAGTATGGGACCATATACAGACCTACCCGGTACTTTTCGAAAAATTTCACCGCTTACCTCCGACACCCTTCCCATCGTGTTTTTCGTGGCGAGACGAAGAATACAAGACCAAACAACCCACGAAAAATTTCCCAGTATGGACCTATACCCCATATTCCATATGGGCATTTCCCCGTATATTGTATAATACAGGCCCCTGTAAAGTCCATATTCCGCTTTTTATATCTGGAGAAATTTTACATGCACCCATTATTCCACCCTGCCTCTAGAGGGCAGCACTATCGATGCTGTGATGTCGAAAGGACGTCTCCACAGCAAGCGGAGCCGCCAGTTTTGTTTGTTGATCTTTGCGAAGATGTACTGGACAATAAACGCTCGACCCTGGCCCTAGTAACATGGTACAACATCTATAGATTATGTTTATTACTATAAGTCTTCCTTCCCATGGTTCCAGGTATTTGTTCGACCCTCCCCGCTCCAAGGTCACGCCCGATAGAGTCACACCGGAAGTGGCGCCACCAGTCGGAACTATAGTGACCGCCCCGTGATCTCCACAAACCTTCACGCCACCTAGCGCCACAAAGAGTTATCTCCCCGGCAAAATGCTAATTTAAATCTCGTGACTATACTACTGACGTTCCAACATAAATATTTCTGGAACAAGAAATACTAAGCTTGTTCCCATGAAATTAATATGTGTTCATAGAAAAGAAAAAAAACATTTCCACAAATTTAGGTTTAAGCAGATGATACGCAATACAGATTCAACTCGTGTTTTTTTTCTTACGTGGACTGAAGACATTGCAAATAACATTGCCCAGGTCAATAATTGAACGTTAGTTAGGAGAATAAAACATTAACGATGAATAAATCATAAACACACAAACCCGAACAAGATGAACAAAACTACGACAGTATAAAAATTTCCCAAACTTGCCGGTAGTCTTTCCTATTTCCCAGGTCCCAGGCAGAAGCATGGCATACCACTTTCCGCCCGTCTGTCGGTTTGGTGATCATGGATAAGTTCCAAAATGTGTCTGGCATTTTCATTAGACCTATCGACGTGTAGAACTCTTCAGCAGTCTTGAACATCTTCATAGCTGAAAATTTCTTGAGGAAGAAAAAAAAATGTTCATGAAGCTGTATCCAGATGGCATGAACTTACATGCTAATCGAACATTTACTCGTATTCCCAGATGTATCATCAAATCACATATGATGGTGCTTCAAAATGGCATCTGTCAGATTGAAAACGATACAGGCTCTATACAATTGTGAGATGCCTCAGTTTCTTCAATTTGTTTTCTAATTCTGTCTTCGAGTTATTAAGTTTACCGTCCTCGGAAATGGAGCGAGCATCAAAGAACAGAGCGATAATTACCTGTTCTTTCAGTTGAGGCGTGACATCGAGGACTGGTTGGTTTTTATATGGTTGGATAATGTCGTAAATATTATTCCAATGTTGAGCCCACATGTTACCCAAAGTGTATATGCCAATTACAGTTATTTATTCTACTTCCAATTCAGTTTTATAATAGGCCTAAATCAAGATATAGTTTCCTATGTGAAACACAGCCATAACGGGAGTGGCGGCCATTGACGTCTACACAATGCAGTCTTTGCGCAGTTTCCGTATCCGGAGAAACTGAAGCAGTCCAGGAGTATCACGTTTCACCGATGAGAATATTGAAATGGGCGCAAAGTTGCAAAATAAGTGTCACAAACTTCCAGTTCCTAATTTGTCATTTTTAGTCGCACCATTCGGAAGTTTGCTGAAGATGATCTTCGATATATGGACATAATCGCAACATTAATGAATACCACCCCGTCAAGCCAATACTTCTCATCCGAAAAATATCACATGAACATCAGAAATTTTTTAATTGCCAGTAAGAATAGATTAGTGTAGTCACCTGTTCCTTCAGTTGAGATGTAACATCGAGGATTGGTTGGTTTTTATATGGTTGAACAATGTCGTATATATTGTTCCATTGTTGTGCCCACATGTTACCTAAATTACATGCCAAAAGATGCTTAACTCATATAATGCCAATATGTAAGTTTGCAAACGTACTTAAAATGTGACATTATAACTCTTCAAAGCCAATGTTTTAGCATTGTGTAAGATAGTGATTGTGCATTTATGAAAAACAAATATTTAGAATGATCAAATGCAATCTTCTGATAATTACATCTTTGACTAGATCAAAACTGGGAGACATCTAATCGATCAAGTTGACAACTTAGTGTTGTGATTTGGACGAGAATTTGCGAATCTGAAACACATCTGATGCAAATAATTTGAGTTCCACGAAACTTACCAAATAAATGAGCTGGTATGTGACCATTATCGGGAAACCATTCCTTTCCGTATACCCCTTTCAGCTTACGTCGGACATAGGCATGAAGGTTTTCATAAAGCGGCCGAAGCTGTTCATAGAGTTGCTCCAGGTCCTTCGTGAACGTGGGCGTCTCGTACCACGATCTCCACTCCTCCCCAGTATCATTATATTCTGGTTCATTGGTGAAAAGAAAACAGCAATCAGTCATGGTAATCTGATCACAGCAAAAATCATTTATACAAATGTTAAAAATATTTTAGAACAATATTTTTGAACTTTTATCTCGGACACCCTTTGAGATTTTCTTTTGCAGATCGGCTGTATATATAATTTTACACATAAACATACTATCATTGCCCGCGGCTCGGACTGCTAGGTTGCTCAGATTGACGAATTCTTCGTAAAGCGGCTTCAATTTCAACCCTGTGGCGTCACGCCAGCCTTTCCATGCATCTAGAAGCTTCTGGTAATCTCGACTGGAGGCCATCAGTCGCGTGAGTCCTGAGAAATAAGAAGAGACAGCGACAATGAAGTGGTTTAAACAATATATTTATTTCAATGAAGAAATAGGGATGGGCGAACAGGCCAGGCCTATGCAAACGCCTCTCCCGAGAGAATATATATACATCAGTTAATTGACGGAAGGCTAAAAAAGTACAATAATTCAAAATTACCACATTTATCATAATGGATTAAGATGTACATATAATAATACTATCACAGTGTATTGCAACAACGTATATATCTGTGTTGACTGATGCCATTGGATGTCGCATAAATACAATTTGTAACATGGTGTGATAAAGTTAAATTGAAAATAAGAGATGGCAAGATATTTCAGTTAGGACTTGTATGTTGACTACTCACTCGGGGAATCTCTCAGATTGCAAAATAAATGTTTGGACACTGATAAAAATGTTTGTGTTTTCTTCGTCGCTTAGGTTTTGGTTTCCAAATAATAGAGTTTTGACGTCGTAATTGAGCAGGTTAGATGAATTATTTCTAGTTATACCATGACGGGGACAGAAAAGAAAGAAATGTTCTGGATTTTCATTACCATGGCCACAGGCACATGATGGATCTTCTGAGAGATGTCGGGAGTACATATGCGCATTTAGCGAGCTACATCCAAGTCTTAACCGCGAGTGCACAATCTGCGCTTTGCGTTCACCAATATAGAAAAACGAAGGCACCACTTTATCGTCTTTGGATAGTTTATGACAAAAAGAAGGGAATGATGTTGATTCACGAATATTTAATTCCAACGAGTTCCACATGCGGATAACCGATGGTAAAAATGAGTTCATGTAAAGGGCGGTTCTGGCATGTGGGATTATAATAGCTGTGCTGTTCCGCAGTTGGTACCTAGTTAAATTTGAAACTGAAGGGGGTACAAGGGAAGAGAGATAATTCGGGGTGCTTTCGTTAACCATTTTGTAAAATAAGTGCAGTTTGTGTCTTTTTCTGCGTACGAACAAGGGGAGAAATCCAGTTTCTTCATACAGGAGAGCATGACTAGTTCCGCGAGTACACCCGGTTATAGAGCGCAGTGCATCCAGTTGCAGGTCTTCAAGAATTTCACACTGGTACTGTGTGCAGTTACTCCAGATAACGTCGGCGTAGTCGAAAATGGGAAGAATGAAAGAGGAGTAGAGTTTTTCCAGAGAACGCCGAGAGAGTCTGTACTTGAGACTGCGTAGACAATTAATTATTGGACATACTTTGTCGACCAGTGTCTGAATATGACAAGACCAACGTGCAGATGACTGAAATGTTAAGCCAAGATGTTTATGTTGGTTGGTTTCGGCGATAGGTATGTTTCCCAGGTTTAGTGGAGGACCCGGATCGGGAGAGCTTTTCATTGAAAACAACAGTGCTTTGGTTTTAGCCACACTAAAGGATACTAGCCAGGTTTCAGCCCAAATGGATATTTTTTGCAGAGACGAGTTTAGAATATTGGCAGCAGTAATGGGGTTTTCAACTGTTATGTACAATGACGTGTCATCCGCGAAGAGCCTTATGTTGCATTTGATATCAGTGACAATATCATTGATATAGATGAGGACAATGAAGTAAATATGATTGTGCATATATATAAATTATATGTGGTCCAGAATATCCAGGTTCAGTGTATCCTTCTTGAAGTACCTGTGAATTCTTCATTGAATGTTTAATTATTTTCACGATAACGCTTCCACAGTAAAGGAAACATGCACATCGGTGCAGGGGGAAATCGAGCTCACAACTATGGTGGCTGGGATTTTGAGGCTCTGTTTTCAATCTCCGCAATTTCAATCGATAAAGTTCAATCGACATTTCATATTCGCTCACTGTATAAACGAAATAAATATATAGTTTTTCCATAAAAATTGTTGAGTATATAATGTTAAAAAAGTTCTATGAAACTACAATCTCGGCTACAATGGTTGGTGCAACGGTGAAAAATTCGAAACTTTGACAGAACAGTGTATTTCTTGAGTATTTCTTTCGACGGTTTGAAAATCTCCGAAGGATTACCTCGTCTTAAGAGCTTTGTTCGACAATCTACCTCTATTGGAATTAGAATAGTGTACCATTTCATGCAGATGAACTATAATTAATCTATGCAACTTTCTGGGAAAAGCAATGCGAATGAAAAGCGTTTTTTCCCTTGAGAAAGTGACTCTGGTAAACATTTTGGAATTGAAATATTTTTGCGACCACATCGTGGTAAAATAATGTATATATTTCTCTTCCAAAGTTTCAATTCAAAATTTTATTAACGGTATTTCGTTTGAAAAATCTCAATAACCTCGAAAACGGCCCTAATATCATGTACAAATACCAAATTCAAGCGAATAATATGCACCTGGTTCGATTTCCTCACATGTTCCTTTCATGCAGACCTGTGCCTTGCTGTAGATGGACTCCATTTCAGATGTGACTTTCTCGAGCTACATTACAAATATAAACATGATATCAAATGAAAATTGTTGTTCACGGAGGATCGTGTTTTCTGAGCAAATGTACAACCCTACCAAGAAAACAGCAACGGCCAATGATATTTTTATTAATTATTTACGCTCCTTGTTAATTCAAAATAACTATTGTAAAACATGAGAAATAGAAACAACATTCATTGTCGAAATTGCACAGATAATTTCAACTAATTTCAACAATTCACTTTTTCATATTGTACACCAGTAACCACAAGCCTCTATGGCACGCTAAAGATTCCGATTACAGGTTACCCTATTCCTGTGCAGGTGTATACCCTTTTGAGTTTTGCTTTGTCCTGTAGAGCAGCAGTGCCGAGATCTGTGACAGATTCCATCTGTCGCTTGATATCACTGTCTTCAAATAATGTCCAGTTATACCGTGATCCTTCTTTTGCAGTTTCTTGTGCGAACTCTGTAGCCTTCAAACTTGCATTTATCTGTAAATAGAAGGATTCCGAAGTTGTAATTTGTTGTATTTTATTCTAAGAATTCTTCACAGCTAACCAATACTCGAGCCTGCATTCACAATTAGAATAGAAGGAAATGCAGTTTGGGAATATCAGGATTTGATGATAGTGATATGTCTCACCGTAGTTTTCATTCTTTCGAAGAACTACTTTGAGTTTATCATGTTTATTGCCATAGGTAATTTTTCATTCGGAGAGCACGAGTTACAAGTCTCTTTCGATATCGCTGGACAGGTCGTTCTGGGTTATGAAGACCCCAATTTTCAACTCAAGCAGTCGCGTCCTATCTCGAAAGTCGGAGTTCGTTACTATTTTCATGTGTTCGCATGCATGCTGAATGGAATACATTTTCAGACTATATGTGCCGAAGTAGTATTTACATTTTTCTCGTCTTGTGCACTTGACCGGACCCGGTCCAAAGCAATGTATTCTGGGGGACCCCTGCTCCCCGAATACACAGATTTTAAGCGAAAACAATGTCCTGAGTCATGAACGTTGGAAATCTTTTTTGACGGCAGATTTCAATTGAAAGTCATATCCCACTCCTGTATCTACTAGCAAGCGTCAGATACGACATCCAATATACAGCCCTCGTCCACAAAAGAATTCCCGCGTCAATAACCGAAAGGCCTATTTCATATGACAGTTGGTACCAATTCCAAATGTGTATGAAATAAAAACAGTTTTCAAACCTGTCAGCGAGACATGATGAAGTTCTACACATATACACGTAATGCTAATCATTGTCCAAATTATTATTCTTTATCCAAATGTTGAATCTTAATCACTAATCCATGTTAAATCACAGCATAGTCTTACCGACAGTTCTTGATTGTAATCAGTTAAGTTTGTGTCATAGGTAAAGGTGGCCACAGATGCCTCGTGGAATGCCTCTTCTGCCTTTGGTTCATACACGTATTTGAGCCAGTGACGAGCATCCGCTTTGAGATAATTAAAAAAGCAAAATATTTCTGAAGGTAAAGTAGTATGGTAAATCCGAGCAATGACTTAAAATCCATCTTGGTAGTTCAATATTCCGACCTTTATTTGGTCTTTTTGAATAACATGATGAATAACTAGACAATTAGGTATATATAATTTAGCGAACTACTTCATCTAAGTAGAAAGAGTTCTTTGAAAGCTTAGATACCATTGGTATTAGTGCGGGTTTATCCACGTGAATATCCCGGGCTTCTTTGAACAAGAGTTCAGAGAGCCTGTTGAACAGATCAATTACAATAATGTATATATCAGTTCCCATCGCATCCATCCTCCTTTTAAGTTTGTTGTCTTCTCTTTGTATTGCAAAATGGATTATCACATTTGCGTATTATCATCACCTTTGAAGCTTTCCTCACACCGTCTGATGCAGAAAACTATACTTCAGAAATTGTCTACCCTCTATATAAATATCGCCCTTATGGATCCCAATTCCAGTGTTGTCTGAAGCGAGCAGACATATATATCAAAAGCTACTGGTTTGCGCCCAATATTATCATTCATTGGATGTTTTTTGTTCATAGATCTGCTTGTGATTGACAATGATATATCCTATGAGAAATTTAGGAATGCAAGTTGGGCAACAGCACGTTTGATCTGTGTGAGACATTTAAAATTGCTCGCTACTCAATCGCTGCGAACTGAAGCGCGGGTGGATTCTGAGCCCCTTCAACTTTTCAATCTCGTGTTCATATCCACTGCTATGGGAGTTCATGCAGATAAACAACGCTTTAAGTTTGGGGGAACTGCATTAAACATCGGAACATTCGTTGATGTTGAATGCAGACGGTTAATAGCGTGTTAATTTGCATGCTACAAGTTTTTTTTTATAATTATCCAATCTCCAGTTACCCGGTCTTACCTGGCCCCACCCCCACCTTGTTGGTTTTTTGCTCGTATCTCGGAACGGCAAACAATTGAGAGCTGATACTCCGTGACTTGTAGCTTATCATATTGGGGTAATTTTAAGCCTATTTACATGACACCCCGAGCAGGGTATCATGGGAAAATTCAAAATGGCGGCGATGCGGGGTACCAGAAAAGTGACGTTTTCGACAGATTTCTTAAAAAATTGTGCTTTCTGCATGGAAAAGTGGGTCAAACATATTTTATTTCGTATCGGATTATTATTTACTAATTTATCATGGAGTTTTCGCGAAGAAAACGTTCGAATACAAATATAAAAAATTCTGGCCGAAAACTCGTCCAAAAACGCTATTTTTGAAGATGACATCCCTGTGACGTCATCACGGCGGCCATCTTAGATTGTTTTACATTTTCTAGTACAGCTTAACCCAAAGATATACTGTGGTAAGTTTTAGACCCTAGCCTGGGGGATAGCGAAAATATTTAGGGGGCACTTTCCGTCCCCCACTCCAGGCTGCGGTACATCATAAATCGACCAGGCCAGATAGGGTTAAGAGTTTTTCAATTTAACAACTGTTTTATTTTCAATATATCTAAACCCAATTTGCATACTTATAGGGTCCGCACAAAAGTTGGCCTGATTAGTTCAGTTATTAGTTACTTTAGACAATGTTCCAGCAGAAATTATGACAGAATGAAATCTTCTGGTCATTGCCATTGATAATACTTTGTCATGGCAATATCCATGTCGAAAGTTTGTCAAATGATTTCTAATAATCATATGCACATTGAATTTGTTACACTGTTTGGGGCAATGTTTCAAGTCAACTATCAATTAATATGTTGTATCACCTCCAAACAAGAGCTGTCAGCATCATTCTTGAAACCACAGATATTTTAATTCCCACAATTGATCTCTTTTAACCTTTCCTGGACGGGGAGGGGGTGCACTTTCCGCCCCCCCCCTCCTCCCTGTTGTTTTTTTGCTCCTATCTCCGGAACGACAAACAATTGAGAGCTGAAACTTCGTGACTTTTTAGATTATCATATTGGGGTCATTTTAAGCCTATTTGCATAACCCCCCGAGCAGAAGATCATGGTGGCCATGTGGGGGTAGCAGAAAAGTTATGTTTTCGTCATATTTCTTCAAAAATTTGGCTTTTTTTGTATGGAAAAGTGTGTATTTTATATCACATTATTATTTACTAATTTATCATGCAGTTTTTGCAAAGAAAAAAACAATTAAAAAAATCAAAAATTCTGACCGAAAAATCGTCCCAAAATGATTTTTTTGAAAATGACGTCACAGTGACGTCATCATGGCGGCTATCTAGGATTTTTTTTTACATTTTCTCGTAGAGTTTGACCCAAAGAAATAGTGCGGTAAGTTCTACCAGTCTAGCCTTAGTGATAGCGAAAATATATGGAGGGGGCACTCCCCCCCCCAGGCTGCGGTACACCCCAAATCGCCCAGGCCAGATAGGGTTAAGTGCTGACCTTGATGCCAATTCAACATAGAATCGTTTACAAAAGTGCCGTTTTAGCATTGAAGTTTCCAGAAGCACAATCGTACGATATGTAAGTACTTTTACTGTAAACACTACATAAATACAACACACGTGCTGTTCATCGTGGTGACTTCTATTCACCCAACATCGGATAAATTATTTTGAAAGGAGTTTTAGCTACTTTGCAAGTGTCCATCAAAACACATGTTAGTATTCAGTCGTTCAAAAGAGCATATACCTAACCCTTCAAATACTGCTGAGAATTTAACCTATTTACGCCAATATTTTACGTATCCATCTTTATGAAGCTGACGCACGCTGTGTAGTGTACCGCTCTATCTATCTATCTAATCAAAGACGGAGATGTTCATATGAATTAATCATTGTGTGCTGCAATTCCGACGCTTGTATGCTAGACTAAGGAAGTGAGTTCAAACAGATTCGATACGCGCACGCCAGTTATGCTATTAAAACATGCATTGCCAAGCTGCCAGTGAGAGGAGCGAATGTCCAGCACACGTTGCGTAACTGGATGACAGCAGAGACGACTAGAAATTCAGTCGTTTCAGTGTCCGTCCGTCGCTTTATAATAGTGTCCATCAGTGAACATGAATCAAGCTACGTGTTACCTTCTTCAGACGGAGGAGGACATTTTTCTTCCCAGCCGATGACCTCCCCAGATTTGTTATTCTCTTTTATCAACCAATCAGTAAGTGGCTGAAAATATTCCATTAATGCACTTGCGTCCATATTCTGTTGGCCTGTTAGATTTCGCATTGCATCCCGCCAGGGTTTAGACGATCCCATCTGTAGCATGTCTCTGAAATAGATTTGGATTTGTCCGTAGTCACATGAACGTCACGTGCTCGATGCGTTTGTTCATTCTAGCCCAGCTCAGTTGTTCTTTCTTTGACCATATATCGATTAAATAGGCCGGTATATTGTTATGTTCCGCGGAGTTGTAGTTGGACGGGTGTTCTCTGGTATTAAATGATACAGTTATCACTTATTGTTCATGACTTGTTCATGTTGATCTAATTTTATCAAAATAAGAGATATTTAACAACAATTTCTAAGATATCGAGGGAGATAAAGAGCTTTGTTGTGACAGCAGGCGTCTGATTCCACTTTCAATAGTCAGCCGGCGACCATAAAAGAATTTCCGAGTCAATAACCGAAATATGTATTTGGCATGACAGTTAGCACCAATTTCAAATGTACATGAAATAAAAACACAATTTGGTTTCCTACAAGAGAGAAGCGGTCAACAGTTATCATTGATGTCGGCAAGACATGATGGTGTTGTTTACATAAATCCTAATCACTGACCATTATTCCTTTAAACAGATATGATAAATGAAATCTTCCTCCAACGGCAGGAAATGTTCATTCGGGTGGAAGATTTTATAAATCAAACATTTATTCCCTCCAAAATACAAAATTTGCAAATTTCGTGCTGTTCCACCGTCGAGTAAATAAGGGCTAATTTGATGTAAAATTTGGCCATAAATATCGCACAACGATGGCACACTGGAGGACAAATTACCTGTGTTTCCAAGATCCCTGTTGCGTTTAAGAGATTAGTCTCAACCAATTCAAGAATATATTTCAAGGCCTTGGTATTCATTTCGAGAACATAATAGTACTATTGTCAATAATAAGCATTTGTAGCGAAATGCCCCATCTTATATTGCATCGTTGTTCCCATTTTCGGGAAACTCTTTTTGACTCAAACATCTCTAAAGCCCAAGTCCCACTTAAGCCCCAGTCACAATGTCAAGAATTGGGCAGGCGAATCACCGCGAACTGGAAAATCGTGTTCATTCTTAGCAATTCGTACTGGCATCTTGCGGGGTTCGTCGCAGATCGTGACCGTTCTTGCCTATTCTCGGAGGGAGAACGAAAGTTTTGAAATGTTCAAAACATTCGCCGGCCAAGTACGATTAAATGGTATACGTATGGCATTCTTGGCACCATCCTACTGCGTTCTCGCATGCATTCTCCTCCTATCGTGTATATTCGTGGGTAGTCGTAGTAGTTCATTCGGTCACAAGTCAGCAAGAATGCCGTACGCATTGTACGATGATTCTTGGACGCATTCTACGCTTCTTGTACGATCATATTACGATACTGAGAAGAATTCAACACGATGTGTGGCGACAGTACTACGAATACCCACGACAGTACTACGAATACCCACGCTGGCGCTACGTTTCATGAAGAATAGGCTACGCTTCCTCGCGAATCTCGTACTATTTCATAGGATTGCTCCACGATCTCTCGCGAAGACCATCGTATGGTGAACATTTCATAGAAGACGGATCGTGTATATAGGTTCGCGTGGCCTCCTGGGGTGTCGTGTCACAGCGTAACAGGTTCGTACTGCATTCGTACTCACATCGTACTGCATACGTGCTTATTCGTAGCAGATTATCGAGCATTCGTAGTGGGTTCACGGGCTGCCGTGTTGATGCGTAGGGCGTTCTTCATTGAATCGTACTGCATGCGTACTCATTCTTGATGATTCTTGTTAAATGCTTATAGCTGTCGTACAAGGAACCTACGGCATGCGCAAGGGATTCGTAGGACAGTTTCAAAGAGGCCATCTACAGGCGAATTGACACGAATCGACAAGATTAAAATATTCGTGGTCATTTGCCGGCATTCTCCACCCAATTCTTGACAGTGTGACTGGGGCTTTAGGCGAACTGCTTTACGAAGCTTGACGATTTAAGATCTTAAGTATTGGTAAGATACTCGCAAGCTATTCGTAAAGACATTCGCCATGATTCGTAAGCCATCGCTTGAATTCGTAAGAAAATCGTCGCGTCGGTTTCATCGCCGCGCCAATTTCGAAATGTTCAAAAAATTCGCCAAGCAATCCGATTTTGCCTTAAATCGCAAATATTCGTAATTTTATCGTAAATAATCGTAAGTCGTCGTAACTACGTGGTAATGCATCGTAATTAAGTCGTAATTTAATCGCCTTATTGGTAACAGTTCCGTTAGTAATCGTCTAGTGAAAAATAAATACGAATAGTTACGATAACTTACGACAGGAAACGATGGTATACGAAGTAATCGTAAACATTTTCGGACAAATATACTAAAGTCGCACTTACTTTACGACAAAATCGCTGAATATATTGAGATTATTTGCGAAAAATTGCGACAGCACTTACGACTATGGCGAGTCTTGTACAACTAATTTACGATGACTTACGATTAAGTTACAACGCTAGTTAAGAATAATCGTTGCCATAAACGAGGAGTTTGCTACTTTTATATAATGTTTTTACCACGTTTTACAACAAATTACCACAATCATGACAAAATTCCCCACGTGACCCAAACTGTCGCAAAAACGTCGTAAAAACGTCGTAAAACCTTCGTACGTATTCGCAAGACATCGTGAAATAATGAGAAGTAGTCGTATGCACTTCGTAAACGTTCGCGAATACATCGCACATATTCGCAACTGTATCGCACTGAATCGCCTCAATTTGGGTGCGAATATCTCTAACTGTCGTGCAAGTATCGTATTTCTGCGTAACTGCATCGCAAACAGTCGTAATTATTCGTAAACATGTCGTATCTATTCGCCCCAAATGACGGGAAAACCGGCTTTTGTAAAGCGATTTATTACGAAACATTGGACTTGGGCTTTATGTACGATTTGCCAGTTTAGCGACAGTCACGCACCAGCGCACACAGTCGGGCTAAGCCGCAGGCCGCACACCGCGCATGTCCTCCATAAGGCCTCCGGTTAAACAGCGAGAGAAATCAGCAAAAATGCTGTTTATTCGAAAAATACTGGACAGAAATATTTAATCCTTGGCGAGGTAATGTGAACATAGATTAGGTTTGGTATATGACAATTTCATATGATATATTTCTGTCTGTTTTCGTGTAATCAGCATTATTGCTCATTTCTCCCGTTGCTTAACCTGGGTCTTATGGGGAACATATCCGGTTTGCGGCCTGCGTCTTTGCCCAATTGTATGTTCTGGTGTGTGACGATCGCTGATCCGGCCAATGGTTTATTGATCACAATGTAAATTGGGGACTAACGCGTATCACGGTTACAGTGGGATGAAGTGCTAGTCCTGTTTGGCCAGGCGGTTGGTGTCATAGGCAAGGTGGATTTTCTACAGATCTTACGATTTGTGAGAAATACAGGCGTCAACTTCGAGAGTCTGGTAATTAGTTAAAATCACCCTACCCTAAACGCTTTCCAGCTTCGTGTGACTGGTAAATGTCACACTTAGACAATGGTCCAGTTTGCTTGGCTTCATTGCACAGAGCCTTGTGGAACTGAAACTGGATCACAAAGCTGACGAAATATCTGAAATACCAAGTAAAGATAAAAATAAATAGTAAATATTATTTTTGTATTGGAGTACTAGTATCCAATATTTACGCAAATTTATATTATAGTGTATGACGTCCAAAGTCAATCTCAGTCGAATATTATGAAGCAGAGATTCCCCGTCCCGCGGGCTGTGGTTCAGTTTATTCCAAACCACAGGAACACAAGGATTGTCTAAGAAAAAGTTTTCAACTATGTGGGTAGATCAGGTCCTTCTGTACTGAGAGGTCGATTCATTCAAATCCTTTGTTTTCACACTGAATTGACTGATTTGACAGCCAAATTGCTAGCCAATATGGACTAAATATTGTTCTACTATTAGTTTACCTGATGTATGGCACATTCGCAGGAATATGAAACTTTGCTCCGGGGTCGAAATCCATCTCACTCCTGACAACCGGTGACGATAAGCCTTGGTACTTGCACCTCATTGATGAAATAAATCATGCCATATAAACAATGCTCGTTAGCGAGGAACACTGGTTGTTACATATAACAACATTAGCGATTAAACAAATTGGGACAAGAACTGTGCAGAAATGGTTGTGCTTGATTATAATACGAGTTCCGGCTGACACCGAAACACCTAAAATAGTGTATCTAATATAGTACTATTCTTATTCAATTGATGAATTGAATTCATTCCTTTTTACATAAAAAGTGCAATACCTCAGATCCCACCAGTGCTTGTTGTATTCGGACTGGCGAGTTTTCCCACTGAATACATCCCAGCGGTAGAGATCAATCAAGTATCCGAAAGGTAAGAATGCTATTTTCTCCAGGGCAACCTTCATCAGATGGTTAATATCGCTCTCTGTACAAAAAGGCGGAATTGGTTAAAGTTGTTAAAACATGTTACAAGCTATAGGGGTTTTAATATCAGCCAAGGCCAAAAGGATTAAATTTCAACGCATATAAGGGAAGTGGGAAGAGGTACCGACATACTGACAGTCACATGACTTCACAGTATAGTCTTCTGGTTAACCTATTCTAAAAGCACAGCAAAAGACATTTTGGAGGAAATAAGATATTTCCGATATCAAATCTTTATTGATGATTTCATCACAAAAGTGTATTATATGATACAAGAGAAAGTGAACCGTGAAATTTTAACATAAACAGTCAATCTATTAAATGTTCACACATCGGAATATTCTTGAGGAGTTTCTCTTTTTTGTTCGTGATGTGATCATCCTTTCATATTAGTTGAGAATCAATTAGTTTAGTATAGGTAGATACGAATACAGGTAAATTGTTATATTGGAAATCTAGGGAATACAGAGGAATAGATAACACTGTCTGGTTATTTGCAGTTGGGGGCATTCATCAATTTACAGAAACGACAATCTATATGCAATAAACAGAGAGGATCTCTGAATACCATTACATACAGGCTGAGTAAAAATATGTCCACCTGTGATTTTGTTCATTCATTCATATGAAGTTACAATTTACTGTGTATATGAATATAACACATGCAAAGGTACTTCATCCCGCCACTACATTCAACCATGGTATGTTTCATTCATGGATGAAAATACACATATATTGTGTATAAACCAATGACGCTAGTAGTATATAAAACACCGATTCCTTAGGATTTTCGGGCAGATAACTCTGTTTGAAAATTTTCCGAAGATAGCCGCCAGAGGGCGCCACCAGTCTTGTGACCAAAAAACACCTCCGAATACAGGAGAGTTCCAATTTTTGCAGGTCAAAAATAGTTCTTTGACCTTTGTATTCATCCGCGGTGATGCGGTCTGCCTCCGCAGACAGAAAGTAGTCCCATGGGTTGACTTCCATTGTTAATGTATACGGGGAATACCTAAATAGACGTTTTGTGACCTAGGTGGGTCCCTAGTGGACCGATTGGGTCGAGTGAGGTATCAAAGTGAAGCATTCGTGAAGGGGCATCTGATGGGCTGGGTGTGGGGTTGAAATATCGGCATTCTGCGCATGCGCGGTGGCCAAAGGGTATGAAAATAGACGTTTTGGAGCTAGGGGAGCCACTAATGGTCCAATGGGGTCATATGAGGTATCAATGCGAAGCATTCGTGAAGGGGCATCTGACTGGACTAGCGGCTCGGGCATTGTCACCATTCTGCGCATGCGCAGACAGGGAATTGTGGGAAAAGGGTATGGAAATAGACGTTTTGGGATCTAGGGGAGCCCCTAATGGGTCGATGGAGTCGTATGAGGTATCAATGTGAAGCCTATGTGAGGGGGCATCTCACTGGACTAGTGGTTCGAGCGTTGTCACCATTCTACGCATGCGCAGACAGGGAATTGTGGGAAAAGGGTATGAAAATAGACGTTTTGGGATCTAGGGGAGCCCCTAATGGGCCGACGGAGTTGTATGAGGTATCAATGTGAAGCCTATGTTAGGGGGCATCCGCCTGGACTAATGTCTCGGTCGTTGGGTGCATGTAAAACTTTCTCCAGAAAAAAAGCTGAATACGGACTTTACCCCTAAAATAGGGGAAAACCTCTATCAACTGTAGCCAAAAGGCCTAATATTGGTCCCCGGGCTTATTGGGACCTGCCTATCAAGTCAATGGGGTGGGTGTATGTAAAAATTTTCCTGAAAATATACGGAACACGGACTTTATCCTAAATTACGGGAAAATGGCTATATGGGGTATGGGGGGGGGGCGTATAGGACCATCCTGGGAAACCTACTTCTCGACATTTGCGGTATAGGTTGTGGGGTCTCGTTTTCTTAGTCTCGTCAAGACAAACATGATAGGAAGTGTCGCGGAGCGAATTGTTGAAATTTTTGGAAAAAGTTCAGGGAGACCCATATAGTCCCATACTTGGGGTATAGGACCAATGTTTGTCCCACTGGGAAACCTACTTCTAGACATTTGCGGTATGGTTGTTTGGATTTGTTTTCTTAGTTTCGTCAAGACAAACATGATAGGAAGTGTCCCGGCACAAAACGGTGAAATTTTTGAAAAAGTACCAAATAGCCCCATATAGACCCATACTAGGGGTTATGGGGGTATAGGTCCAATGTTTGTCCCACTGGGAAACCTACTTCTATACATTTGCGGTATGGTTGTTTGGATTTGTTTTCTTAGTCTCGTCAAGACAAACATGATAGGAAGTGTCCCGGCACGAAACGGTGAAATTTTTGAAAAAAGTTCAGGGAGACCCATATAGTCCCATATACGGGTTATGGGGGTATAGGACCAATGTTTGTCCCACTGGGAAACCTACTTCTATACATTTGCGGTATGGTTGTTTGGATTTGTTTTCTTAGTCTCGTCAAGACAAACATGACAGGAAGTGTCCCGGCACGAAACGGTGAAATTTTTGGAAAAGTTCACCGAGGCCTGGGTAGGCCCATAGGCCTATACTGCATGGCTATGGGAGTATAGGCCCATACGGGGTGGACGTGTTGGAGTCTAGGTGAGTCCCTGGTGGTCCAATGGTGTCGTATGAGGTCTTATTTTGAAGCTCTCATGCAGGAGCACTTGACTACACTAATGGTTCGTACGTTGTCAATACTCTGCGCATGCGCAGTCTGGCCGTAGTATAGAAAGCAGGCATTTTGGGGGTATGTGGGTGTGTGTTTGGGGTAGAGATGTACCGCTATGGGTCCGAATGGGTCGTGGAAGGTGTCAAAGTGAAGCTTGTGTGGGTTAGAGTCAGAATGGTGTGTTTTTAAGTGCAAGTCGCGTTAATCTGCGCATGCGCAGTTGGTTGTAGTAAGTAAAGTGGCCATTTTGGGGCAGTACAGGAAGGTATTTGGGGTCGAGATGGGCTATTCACGGTTCGAATGCGTCCCGGAAGGTGTCATCTTGTAGCTCTCGGGGTGTAGACCCCGATTTGAGGGCTGTGCACGTCACCTGTGACGTCATCGGTGACGTCATCAGTACGAGTAGTAAGTATAGTGGGCATTTTGGGGCAGTGAAAGGAAGGTATTTGGTGTAGAGATGGATCATCCTTGGTCCGAATGCGTCGTGGGAGGTGTCATTTTGTAGCTCTCGGGGTGTAGATCCCGATTTGGGGGCTGTTCACAGCATCTGTGACGTCATTGGTGACGTCATCAGTACGAGTAGTAGCGAAAGTGTGCATTTTGGGGCAGTGAAGGAAGGTATTTGGGGTAGAGATGCTTCATCCTCAGTCCGAATGCGTCGTGTGGGGTGTCATCTTGTAGTTCTCGGCGTGCAGACCTCGATTTGAGGGCTGTCCACAGCATCTGTGACGCCATTGGTGACGTCATCAGTAGGAGTAGTAGCGAAAGTGAGCATTTTGGGGCAGTGAAGGATGGTATTTGGTGTAGAGATGGACCATCCTTGGTCCGAATGCGTCATGGGAGGTGTCATGTTGTAGCTCTCGGGGTATAGACCCCGATTTGAGTGATATCGACAGCATCTGTGACGTCATTGGTGACGTCATCAGTACGAGTAGTAGCGAAAGTGAGCATTTTTTAGCAGTGAAGGATGTTACTTGGTGTAGAGATGGACCATCCGCGGTGCGAATGCGTCGTGTGAGGTGTCATCTTGTAGCAACGTCCACCAACGCCATTCTTAATGCTTCAACGCCCTGGTGAAATAGCTCAGAAGCTCTGATATTCCATGGAATTGTCACTAATTCTTCGAAATGCAGTGACGCCCGTCGACGCCGCCCGTCGTTACACCTTAACACTCTAACATAACGCCATGATATAGACCGGAGAGAGAACAACAACAGCAACAACAACAAGGATGACCCATGAGAGAACAACAACAACAAGAAGTTTTTTTCATATAGTTTATTCTCCCCAATGTTACATCATACCGACACTGGGGGAGCCGCGTTGGGTATATTTACAATTCAAGAAGATTCTTGTCCAATCAGAGGCCACCATTTGCATCTGTCATATTCGTTCCTGTCCGTTAGATGTATTCTCGGCTACTGTTGTCCAATCAGAAGTCGCCATTTCAGAAAGTTCCATCTTCGGCCATGTTCGCTCTGAACCGTTTGTTCTAATCGTCATCGGGCAGGCCAGGATACCGTTGAGAAAACATATCCTCAGATAGTTGTTTGCGCATTCTGAGTATCTATCAGTGCATGGGTGAATACTTTCATCCGATGGGGGTGGTGGGTCAGTTTAACCACGAAGAACGTAACATTGGTGACCCTCTCCACTAGCCACTTGGTGTTGGGACGCTGTTCATAGGCCCATTCCAAGGGATCCACAGTGTCCAGTTGGGCCAGCATCGTCTCTAGCGACGCCCGATTGGTGATTGTGAAAGGATGGTCGTACACTGGGTTGATGTCACTGGAATAGAAATAGCACAATTGACGCGTCATCTTATGGCATAAGATGTACCCAAATGCTACATTTAATGTGAAGGACGTAGGTTGGTCATTGAAGATGGCTTCCACGTAGCTGCGTTGACGGGCGAGGTCGGTCAGTCGGAAATTGTACAAGTTCAATATAGGGCGATGACGGTGGAAGCAGTGTCGGATCATGGACCAATGGCGTCGATACATCTCACTCACTGGATGATCTTCGGGTAAGAGATCGCTGGGAACATCCACCGCATCTTCCAGAAAATGTTCGTTGTTGTCAGGCGTATGACTGGAAACAGTAATGCTAGGGACCGACTGGATATCTAGGCTCTTCTGAGCTGTGGGTATAGGCGGGCTCTCCGTGATCGCATCACCAGTGGCATTCTCCTCCCCGGGTTCATCTTCAGTGGATCTGTCCCTCCTGGATGCCTCTTTAGTGGAAAGTTGTCCCTCATGCCGTGGTGACGGACCATGAATCAAACGCTCATGCCGTTTTAACTGACTGGGTCGTTTGAAGAGTAGACCACATTCTTCGCATGGACGCTTGGGTGGCCCATGAATTGAACGTTCATGGCGCTGTAAATGATCTGGGCGCTGAAACGACAGTGTAGGCCTACATATCGTACAGCTATACCGGGCGGTTCCATCGTGCTTGGTAGCCTCATGGCGGCGCAAGTCGTGCCGGCGAGTGAATGATTTCGAGCACGTAGTACAAGTGAACATCTTGGTGGTTGACAGAGTGTCTGATGAAACGGCCAAGCCGTTTCCTTTTTATAGCAAGCTAGCTGTTGATCTATTTTTAGCACAATCAGTTCAACTTGGACGTCAGCGTCAAGAACCCGGATGTAGGCGCGGACGTCAGCGACAAGAATCCGGATGTAGGCGCGGACGTCAAACAGGTGCACGCTCCTGTGGTGCACCCTGTACCTTAGGATGTTCACGAATGTTCCACCATCCCCGACTTCTACCAGGCCCAGGTCCAGAAGCTCTCATGTCCTGCATGTGAATAGTCAGTCATATTGTGTGTGTGTGTGTGTGTGCATGTTTGCGTCTGTGTGTATGCATCTGGGTGAGTGTGTGTGTGTACGTGTGTGTATGTGTGTGTGTATGTGTCTGTGTATGTGTCTATGCGTCTGTGTGTATACGCCTGAGTGCGTGTGTGTGTGTGTGTGTGTGCTTGCGTGTGTGTGCTTGCGCGTGTGTGTGTGTGTACGCGTGTGTGTATATGTGTGTGTGTATGCGTTTGTGTGTGTATGCGTGCGCGTGTATGTGTGTGTGTAATGCGTGTGCGTGTATGTGTGTATGTGCGTGTATGCGTCTGTGTGTATGTGTGTGCGTGTGTGTGTGTGTATGTATGTGTGTGAGTGCGTGTGTGTATGCATGTGTGTGTATGCGTCTGTGTGTGCTTGCGAGAGTGTGTATGCGTGTGTGTATGCGTGCGTGCATGTGTTTGTGTATGCTTGCGTGTGTGTGTGCGTGTGCGTGTATGCGTCTGTGTGTATGTGGGGGTGATTACGAGCATGGTAGGATTCTAGATTAACCTGGGAAGGATGGGCAGTTCCATTTGTACCACTCAGCGGCCGAGAAAAAGAACCAATCAGCGGTCGAACAATCAGCCAACCGATAAGCACCGGGTCTTTCCATGCCTCGGGGACTTAAGGGTCCCCACGGTAGGCTTTCGACGCGGTCCGCGCGTGCATCCGGGGATGTGTATGTGTGGGTGTGCGTGGGTGTATGCGTGTGTGTGCGGGTGTGTAAGCATGTGTGTGTATGCGTCTATGTGTGTGTCTCCGTATGCAGGCGCACGCTCCTGTGGTGCACCATGTACCCTAGGATGTTCACGAATGTTCCACCATCCCGGCCTTCTATCAGGCCCAGGTCAGAAGCTCTCATGGCCTGCATGTGAATGGTCAGTCATATTGTGCGTATGCATGTGTGCGTCAGTGTGTATGCATCTGTGTGTGCGTGTGTGTGTGTGTGTGTACGTGTGTATGTGTGTATGCGTCTGTGTGTATGTATCTGTGTGTATGTGGGTGTATGTGTCTGTGTGTATACGTCTGTGTGCGTGTGTGTGTGTGTGCTTGCGTGTGTGTACGCGTGTGTGTTTGTGTGGGCTTGCGTGTGTGTGTGTGTGTGTGTGTGTATGTATGTGTGTGAGTGCGTGTGTGTATGCATGTGTGTGTATGCGTCTGTGTGTGCTTGCGAGAGTGTGTACGTGTGTGTGTATGCGTGCGTGTGTATGTGTATGCTTGTGTGTGTACGCGAGTGCGTGTATGCGTCTGTGTGTATTTGTGTGCGTGTGTGTATGCGTGTATGTGTGTATGCGTGATGTGGCGGTGATTACGAGCTTGGTAGGATTCTAGATTAACCTGGGAAGGATGGGCAGTTCCATTTGGACCAATCAGCGGTCGAGAAAAAGAACCAATCAGCGGTCGAACAATCAGCCAATCGATAAGCACCGGATTTTTCCATACCTTGGGGACTTGGGGTCCCCACGGTAGTCTTTCGACGCGGTCCGCGCGTGCATCCGGGTACTTCACGTTACGCGTGTGTATTGGTCACCTCCGTGTCTTTTCGGTGACGTCCGTGACTATTCGGGCACCTCCGTGTCTCTTCGGTAACCTCCCTGTCTCTTCGGTCACCTCCGTGTCTCTTCGGTCACCTCCGTAACTATCCAGCTGTTCCCGTGTAAACCCCGATGTACCCGTATGGAACACACAGCTAAAGGACCCGGATAGAAGTACCCGGATGTAGGCGCGGACGTCATTGACAAGAGCCCGGATGTACAAGGACCCGGATGTACCCGGATGTAAAAGTCCTCGGATGTAAAAGTGCCCGGATGTTTACGAATGTTCCACCATTCCGGACTTCTATCAGGTCCCTGTCCAGAAGCTCTCATGTCCTGCATGTGAATAGTCATATTGTGTGTGTATGCATGTGTGTATGCGTCTGTGTGTGTGTGTGTGTATGCGTGTATGTGCGTGTGGGTTTGTGTGTGTATGTATGCTTGCGTGTATGCATGTGTGTGTATGTGTGTGTGTGTGTGTGCAGCGTGTATGTGTGTGTATGCGCCTGTGTGTATGCGTGTGTGTCTGGGTGTATGTGTGTGTGTGTGCGTGTGTGTGTCTGTGTATGCATGTGTGCAAGCGTCTGTGTGTGCGTGTGTGTGTGTGTGTATGCGTGTGTGTATGCGTGCGTGTGTATGCGTGCGTGCGTGTATGCAAGTGTGTGTATGCGAGCGTGTGTGTGTGTATGCGAATGTGTGTGCGTCTGTGTGTGTTTGTGTGTGCGTGTAGGCGTGTGTGTGTGTGCGTGTGCGTGCATGTGCGTGTGTATGTGTGTGCTTGCGAGTGTGTTTCTTGGATCGGAGCTCTTGGAGCTTAAAGCCTGTGGATCTCAGAGCTCGGAAGTGACATTTGCATATGACCTCTGTGAGGTCACTTCCGCTTCCGTTCACGTGACCGGAACTGACCTTTGAGCCCGGCGCGCAAAGGTTTCCACCGCGGTGGAAACCTTTACACCGCGCACGCCGGGGTCAAAGGTCAGTTCCGGTCACGTGAACGGAAGCGGAAGTGACCTCACAGAGGTCATATGCAAATGTCACTTCCGAGCTCTGAGCTACACAGGCTTTGAGCTCCAAGAGCTCCGATCCAAGAAACACACTCGCAAGCACACACATACACACACAGAGGCATACATACACACACACATACACACGCACATGCACGCACACGGACACACACACACGCCTACACACAAACACACACACACACACAGACGCAAACACACATTTGCATACACACACACACGCTCGCATACACAGACGCATACACACACTTGCATACACGCACGCACGCACGCATACACACGCACGCATACACACACGCATACACACACACACACACGCACACAGAAGCATGCACACATGCATACACAGACACACACACGCACACACACGCACACATACACCCAGACACACACGCATACACACAGGCGCATACACACACATACACGCTGCACACACACATACACACACATGCATACACGCAAGCATACATACACACACACACAAACCCACACGTACATACATGCATACACACACACACACAGACGCATACACACATGCATACACACACAATATGACTATTCACATGCAGGACATGAGAGCTTCTGGACATGGACCTGATAGAAGTCCGGAATGGTGGAACATTCGTAAACATCCGGGCACTTTTACATCCGGGGACTTTTACATCCGGGTACATCCGGGTTCTTGTACATCCGGGCTCTTGTCAATGACGTCCGCGCCTACACCCGGGTACTTCTATCCGGGTCCTTTAGCTGTGTGTTCCATACGGGTACATCGGGGTTTACACGGGAACAGCTGGATAGTTACGGAGGTGACCGAAGAGACACGGAGGTGACCGAAGAGACAGGGAGGTTACCGAAGAGACACGGAGGTGCCCGAATAGTCACGGACGTCACCGAAAAGACACGGAGGTGACCAATACACACGCGTAACGTGAAGTACCCGGATGCACGCGCGGACCGCGTCGAAAGACTACCGTGGGGACCCTAAGTCCCCGAGGTATGGAAAAATCCGGTGCTTATCGATTGTTCGACCGTTGATTGGTTCTTTTTCTCGACCGCTGATTGGTCCAAATGGAACTGCCCATCCTTCCCAGGTTAATCTAGAATCCTACCAAGCTCGTAATCACCGCCACATCACGCATACACACATACACGCATACACACACGCACACACATACACACAGACGCATACACGCACTCGCGTACACACACAAGCATACACATACACACGCACGCATACACACACGCATACACACTCTCGCAAGCACCCACAGACGCATGCACACATGCATACACACACGCACTCACACACATACATACACACACATACAGGCACACACACACACATACACATACACGCATACACGCACACGCGTACACACACACACACACACACACACACGCACACACACACATACACACACACGCGTACACACACAGACACACGCACCCACACACACGCAAGCACACACACACACACACACACACACGCACTCAGGCGTATACACACAGACGCATAGACACATACACAGACACATACACACACACATACACACACATACACACACACACTCACCCAGATGCATACACACAGACGCAAACATGCACACACACACACACAATATGACTGACTATTCACATGCAGGACATGAGAGCTTCTGGACCTGGGCCTGGTAGAAGTCGGGGATGGTGGAACATTCGTGAACATCCTAGGGTACAGGGTACACCTGTTTGACGTCCGCGCCTACATCCGGGTTCTTGTCGCTGACGTCCGCGCCTACATCCGGGTTCTTGTCGCTGACGTCCAAGTTGAACTGATTGTGCTAAAAATAGATCAACAGCTAGCTTGCTATAAAAAGGAAACGGCCTGGCCGTTTCATCAGACACTCTGGCAACCACCAAGATGTTCACTTGTACTACGTGCTCGAAATCATTCACTCGCCGGCACGACTTGCGCCGCCATGAGGCTACCAAGCACGATGGAACCGCCCGGTATGGCTGTACGATATGTAGGCCTACACTGTCGTTTCAGCGCCCAGATCATTTACAGCGCCATGAACGTTCAATTCATGGGCCACCCAAGCGTCCATGCGAAGAATGTGGCCAACTCTTCAAACGACCCAGTCAGTTAAAACGGCATGAGCGTTTGATTCATGGTCCGTCACCACGGCATGAGGGACAACTTTCCACTAAAGAGGCACCCAGGAGGGACAGATCCACTGAAGATGAACCCGGGGAGGAGAATGCCACTGGTGATGCGATCACGGAGAGCCCGCCTATACCCACAGCTCAGAAGAGCCTAGATATCCAGCCGGTCCCTAGCATTACTGTTTCCAGTCATACGCCTGACAACAACGAACATTTTCTGGAAGATGCGGTGGATGTTCCCAGCGATCTCTTACCCGAAGATCATCCAGTGAGTGAGATGTATCGACGCCATTGGTCCATGATCCGACACTGCTTCCACCGTCATCGCCCTATATTGGACTTGTACAATTTCCGACTGACCGACCTCGCCCGTCTACGCAGCTACGTGGAAGCCATCTTCAACGACCAACCTACGTCCTTCACATTAAATGTAGCATTTGGGTACATCTTATGCCATAAGATGACGCGTGAATTGTGCTATTTCTATTCCAGTGCCATCAACCCAGTGTACGACCATCCTTTCACAATCACCAATCGGGCGTCGCTAGAGACGATGCTGGCCCAACTGGATACTGTGGATCCCTTGGAATGGGCCTATGAACAGCGTCCCAACACCAAGTGGATAGTGGAGAGGGTCACCAATGTTACGTTCTTCGTGGTTAAACTGACCCACCACCCCCATCGGATGAAAGTATTCACCCATGCACTGATAGATACTCAGAATGCGCAAACAACTATCTGAGGATATGTTTCCTCAACGGTATCCTGGCCTGCCCGATGACGATTAGAACAAACGGTTCAGAGCGAACATGGCCGAAGATGTAACTTTCTGAAATGGCGACTTCTGATTGGACAAGAGTAGCCGAGAATACATCTAACGGACAGGAACGAATATGACAGATGCAAATGGTGGCCTCTGATTGGACAAGAATCTTCTTGAATTGTAAATATACCCAACGTGGCTCCCCCAGTGTGGGTATGATGTAACATTGGGGAGAATAAACTATATGAAAAAAACTTCTTGTTGTTGTTGTTCTCTCATGGGTCATCCTTGTTGTTGTTGCTGTTGTTGTTCTCTCTCCGGTCTATATCATGGCGTTATGTTAGAGTGTTAAGGTGTAACGACGGGCGTCGACAGGCGTCACTGCATTTCGAAGAATTAGTGACAATTCCATGGAATATCAGAGCTTCTGAGCTATTTCACCAGGGCGTTGAAGCATTAAGAATGGCGTTGGTGGGCGTTGCTACAAGATGACACCTCACACGACGCATTCGCACCGCGGATGGTCCATCTCTACACCAAGTAACATCCTTCACTGCTAAAAAATGCCCACTTTCGCTACTACTCGTACTGATGACGTCACCAATGACGTCACAGATGCTGTGGATATCACTCAAATCGGGGTCTATACCCCGAGAGCTACAACATGACACCTCCCATGACGCATTCGGACCAAGGATGGTCCATCTTTACACCAAATACCATCCTTCACTGCACCAAAATGCTCACTTTCGCTACTACTCCTACTGATGACGTCACCAATGACGTCACATATGCTGTGGACAGCCCTCAAATCGAGGTCTGCACGCCGAGAACTACAAGATGACACCCCACACGACGCATTCGGACTGAGGATGAAGCATCTCTACCCCAAATACCTTCCTTCACTGCCCCAAAATGCACACTTTCGCTACTACTCGTACTGATGACGTCACCAATGACGTCACAGATGCTGTGAACAGCCCCCAAATCGGGATCTACACCCCGAGAGCTACAAAATGACACCTCCCAGGACGCATTCGGACCAAGGATGGTCCATCTCTACACCAAGTACCTTCCTTTCACTGCCCCAAAATGCCCACTTTACTTATTACTCGTACTGATGACGTCACCGATGACGTCACAGGTGACGTGAACAGCCCTCAAATCGGGGTCTACACCCCGAGAGCTACAAGATGACACCTCCAGGACGCATTCGAACCGTGAATAGCCCATCTCGACCCCAAATACCTTCATGTACTGCCCAAAATGGCCACTTTACTTACTACAACCAACTGCGCATGCGCAGATTAACGCGACTTGCACTTAAAAACACACCATTCTGACTCTAACCCACACAAGCTTCACTTTGACACCTTCCACGACCCATTCGGACCCATAGCGGTCCATCTCTACCCCAAACACACACCCACATACCCCCTCAAAATGCCTGCTTTCTATACTACGGCCAGACTGCGCATGCGCAGAGTATTGACAACGTACGAACCATTAGTGTAGTCAAGTGCTCCTGCATGAGAGCTTCAAAATAAGACCTCATACGACACCATTGGACCACCAGGGACTCACCTAGACTCCAACACGTCCACCCCGTATGGGCCTATACTCCCATAGCCATGCAGTATAGGCCTATGGGCCTACCCAGGCCTCGGTGAACTTTTTCCAAAAATTTCACCGTTTCGTGCCGGGACACTTCCTATCATGTTTGTCTTGACGAGACTAAGAAAACAAATCCAAACAACCATACCGCAAATGTCTAGAAGTAGGTTTCCCAGTGGGACAAACATTGGTCCTATACCCCCATAACCCGTATATGGGACTATATGGGTCTCCCTGAACTTTTTTCAAAAATGTCACCGTTTCGTGCCGGGACACTTCCTATCATGTTTGTCTTGACGAGACTAAGAAAACAAATCCAAACAACCATACCGCAAATGTATAGAAGTAGGTTTCCCAGTGGGACAAACATTGGACCTATACCCCCATAACCCCTAGTATGGGTCTATATGGGGCTATATGGTACTTTTTTTCAAAATTTCACAGTTTCGTGCCGGGACACTTCCTATCATGTTTGTCTTGACGAGACTAAGAAAACAAATCCAAACAACCATACTGCAAATGTCTAGAAGTAGGTTTCCCAGTGGGACAAACATTGGTCCTATACCCCTAGTATGGGACTATATGGGTCTCCCTGAACTTTTCCCAAAAATTTCAACGATTCGCTCCGCGACACTTCCTATCATGTTTGTCTTGACGAGACTAAGAAAACGAGATCCCGCAACCTATACCGCAAATGTCGAGAAGTAGGTTTCCCAGGATGGTCCTATACCCCCCCCCATACCCCATATAGGCATTTTCCCGTAATTTACGATAAAGTCCGTGTTCCGTATTTTTTCAGGAAAATTTTTACATACACCCACCCCATTGACTTGATAGGCAGGTCCCAATAAGCCCGGGGACCAATATTAGGCCTTTTGGCTAGAGTTGATAGGGGTTTTCGCCTATTTTAGGGGTAAAGTCCGTATTCCGCTTTTTTCTGGAGAAAGTTTTACATGCACCCAACGACCGAGACACTAGTCCAGGCGGATGCCCCCTAACATAGGCTTCACATTGATACCTCATACAACTCCGTCGGCCCATTAGGGGCTCCCCTAGATCCCAAAACGTCTATTTCCATACCCTTTTCCCACAATTCGCTGTCTGCGCATGCGTAGAATGGTGATAACGCTCGAGCCACTAGTCCAGTGAGATGCCCCCTCACATAGGCTTCACATTGATACCTCATACGACTCCATCGGCCCATTAGGAGCTCCCCTAGATCCCAAAACGTCTATTTCCATACCCTTTTCCCACAATTCCCTGTCTGCGCATGCGCAGAATGGTGACAACGTCCGAGCCGCTAGTCCAGTCAGATGCCCCTTCACGAATGCTTCACATTAATACCTCATATGACCCCATTGGACCATTAGTGGCTCCCCTAGCTCCACTTTGGCCACCGCGCATGCGCAGAATGCCGATATTTCACCCCCACACCCAGCCCATCAGATGCCCCTTCACGAATGCTTCACTTTGATACCTCACTCGACCCAATCGGTCCACTAGGGATCCACCTAGGTCACAAAACGTCTATTTAGGTATTCCCCGTATACATTAACAATGGAAGTCAACCCATGGGACTACTTTCTGTCCGCGGAGGCAGACCGCATCACCGCGGATGAATACAAAGGTCAAAGAACTATTTTTGACCTGCAAAAATTGGAACTCTCCTGTATTCTGGCGGCTATCTTCGGAAAAATTGTTCAAACAGAGTTATCTGCCCGAAAATCCTAAGGAATCGGTGTTTTATATACTACTGACGCTCACGAAAGGACCTGCATTCACTCCCTACGGTAACGCAGACATGAGTGAACCCAGCAGTTGATGAAAAATAGGAATGAGACTCTTCACTGTTTATGTATTTTCAGATATTTCTGTTTCACATTTTTCCACTGTCAAGTAACAACTCTCGGAGAGAAAGTCTTACAGTGCAGCAAAGATACTTGAAAACAGGTAAACATGTGAACTGTCTGATTCCTGGGTCCGTTTTCAGACATTTCCCCTTCATGTAGAGAATGCACTTTCAATCCATGAGCGTTATTGGTATCATTACACATTATCTGTATAGTTTTGCCCATAAATAAAGCATACGATGGGTGGATATAGCACAGAGAATCAGTATAGCACAGAGAATGATCATGAGTACCCTTCGTTGTGTTATATTCATATACACAATAACTAATATCTTCAAATGAATAGATTAACAAAACAACAGGTGGACATTTTTTTCTGACTCACTCTGGAAATGCGTTACAACTTTTCCACTTACCTTGATCATTTGAAATTGTTTTGAGGAGTCCTATTTTCTGCAGATGCACAGGTGTACCAACCGATAAGGCAAGTGTGTCACCCACAGCTTCATGAAAACCTGGTGATAGATCAAGTAGGCCCGCAAACAATCAGCGAGTACAACCTTTACGAAACACTGAAGAATGAAGTATGTGGCCATGTAGAAGTACACATTATGCGTAACATATGTATACTATGGTTATCTTTTTGAATTTGCTGCTAATTCTTTTATATGGAATATGGAAAAGGTCTTTGGATTATGGACGCGGATGTTCTTTAATGGACGACGGCTGAGTTATGAATGACAGACCGGACGCTTGTAACAGATCGGAACTGTCAGAACCGACTTTTAGAAGGTAACCACCGCTCTACGTCCATTGCGTCCGTACTCGAAATTTCGTCTTGTCTGCATTGTAGCAATGCGTTATAATAAGTACGGCCAAATCATTCGGGGTCGATGTAGCTAGCGATGGTGGTCAATTCTAACCTTCTGTGTTGTGCGTGTCATGTGCAAATACATGTTGTAAATAGGGTAAACATTCACATAGCAACAGGTTTTGCAAGAATACAAAATACTGCCTCGTGAAACAGCTCATCACGGTTGAGGGAGAGTGCCTTTACCTCCCCACGCAATAACACAGTAACATTCTTTCCGTGATACACTGAATGAGCGCAAAGGCACTCGATATCTGAACCATTCTATTTCCAGCCCTAAACTGCCCGCTTGTCTGCATGAGAAAAAATATATAATATAACTTCGTTCTTCTTAGCCCTTCGCCCACAAATGGAGACAAACGCGAGCCAACTCGTGTTGGAAATGTCACTGTCCCGGTACTGTATCCATGGCAAGCACGTGACATGTAGGTCAACTTCTATACACGCTGGGGAATACCACCTCCAGCTCATTAGTTCTCATATTTCTGTGGGTAATCTTGGGCAAGAAATATGTATAAAAAATCAATAAAAAATCAATAAAATATTTTATTTCTCTGCACTGAAAGAATCACTGAGTTGTTTTGCACGATATATTTTTATGGCAAGCCAGGCAACACTGCTTGTATTTGCGGCTGGGGTAAAATGTACCAGCCGCGCTCAGAGAGAATCAGTTTTGCGCATTTGTTGATTATTTCTACATTCAAATATATCTCCTGGTTAGAATTGGATTCAAAACCTTCGTATCGGCATTTGTTGTGTAATAATTTACCGCTGGGACGTCTTTCATCCCTCGTCAAAACCCCTCGATTGCTGCGCAATCTCGGGGTTTTGACTCTGGATGAAAGACGTCCCAGCGGTAAATTATTACACAACAAATACCTCTATGTCGGTTGTGAACCCTTAAGTTAAACTACTTTTTACCTGCGGCACGCAGGTCTACGGGAGGCTCGCGTTGTTGTTGTTGTTCTTCTTGTTCTTGTGACTTTTTGAAATGCGCATGCGCTAAGAGAGTGTGATCTCTGCCACACTTCTTTTCAACCTCCGATCTCACATGACAACACTGTCTTCAAGCGCGTTTGAATTCATTTGCAGCTATATTCGGTGGAATGAATTATTGCTTCGTTAATTATTATATATGAGAATAGTGTGAATAACGTCAAAGGACCTACGAAGTAGGGTAGGCATTAGGACTCCGACACGCACTGAACTCTTGGACCCCCAGTTGAAATCCTGCCAATATTAAGATGGGCACGGCCCAAGTTAGAATCACCAGTCATTTTAATCAAAAATCACCAGAAATTTTCATCAAAAGTAGGTCCACTCGAAACATGCTGGCAACAGTCCCCTAATGCACCTTCATCCCCTAATGCACCTTCATGCCCAGTGTGAATAACGTCACAGGACATAAGAAGTAGGGTAGGCATTAGAACTCCGACGCACGCTGAACTCTTGAAGCCTCAGTTGAAATCCTGCCAATATTAAGATGGGCACGGCTCAAGTTAGATTCACCAGTGATTTTAATCAAAAATCACCAGAAATGTTCATCAAAAGTAGGTCAGCTCGAAATATGCTGGTAACAGTCCCCTGATGCACTTTAATGCCAAAAATCAAGGTTCTCATATCAACGGTAACACTCAGATATAACATATATATAAATATTAATATTCATGTCACTGTTCCATTGTTTCTCTAGTTGGATTCCTCTTAAAATTTTGTGCTCTGCCTTTGACTGGTGTTTGTACAATAAATCTTCAATCTTGAATGCTTATTTTGCCGACGAAAGGATTCAGATGGACTCACTCATTACCGGACAATTTCAAATGGTAGCCCACTTCGAAGAGACAGAAATGACTATGTAGTATTTAATGAGTTGGACACCCCTGTGCGCGAACAATACCTCGCAGTCGTGCAGTTATATTGTGCACTTTCGGTTGCATGACATTTGGCAAATAGCTATTTTGAATCATTCTCTTTCAGAACACAGCCTCTCTATCCTCATTCTCACAAGCCAGGGCCTTGATTTGCTGGTATTGATGTTCCCGTCCTCTTCCGCACTCAGAATCCCTTTAGAATAGCATTAATCACTTCCGTAAATTCAATACTTATGTGTATCAGCAGACAATGCGCAGAAACATATTACATTTGACATCATTCTCTCAAGTCGGAGCCCATTTCTGCTAGAATTTACTGGTTCTATACAAAATTTACGTTAATTTGTCAATCAGTTTACGTCATATATAGCAGATACTGGCCATAAAAACGATGTTGACCTCGTGGCCAAAAGCTAGGGCCTTTGTTTTCCTGGAGGGCTTTTCGAGTTTGATTTTGATACTTAGATACCTTTCGCATTGACTTTAGGCACCGTTTCCAATTATCGTTCGCGAATGAATCGTTTATTTCGTCAAATTTTCTCGAAGTCGCGATTTTCCAAGGCGCGAGGGAGTGGGTTTTTTTCTTCAAAATAAACGATTCATTCGCGATCGCTGTTCGAATGGTTTTTTTTTCTGTTGGCAATCGTTTTTCAATAGAGAAAATTCTCGCGAATAAAAAGCGATATCGCGATTCAATCGCTTTTTAATCGAGAAAATATAAACGATTGAAAAAAAACGATTGAGGATTATAGCCGAAAGTAGTACGCCATTGGTTCAGCCTGACTGACCCGCATACACGTTCGAGTTTCTAACACTTTTCTTCTTTCTTTTCCATTCTTTGCCTAGTGTAAAACTATAGCGTGTTTTCTGTTCAGTTGGCGGTTATATAGATACAATGGGGATATTGAAAGAAATTGAATTTTTTTTATCTATATATATACATAGGAATAATGGTTATGCATATAATTATAACTTCATATTTGCATATATTTTGTACGGGACACAGGCCCGGATATGGTCAGATTGGGTCATTTGCACTTGCAATTTCGTCTATTATTTTGAGTATTTCTGTGTTTTAAAGCTGGTATTATTCCAGATTTCTTGTGTAGTATTTTTCGTGAACGTTTTTGGCATCTGTGCGGGCTGAAATTTTGAGTTGATTCGTCAGATTTTCGCTGTACGTGTGGTTTTTTGTCCTACGATCACCATTTTCCTTGTGAAGATAGATGGCGCTGTATTGAATATAACAATATAACATAACGGGGCTTTTGAGTCTTCGAAAGCACTTAATTATTAATATATAGCGCGGGCTATTTGTAAAAAAATTCACAACTGGTTAATCCAGTAAGAGATGAAATTATATAATATTCAGTTGGTTTTTGGCTTGAGCTTCCCTTTGGAATCATTCATAGTTCATTTATCAAAATGTAAAATTAAAATAAAAAGTATTGTACATATGCGAATCCAACCGTTATATGCGATTCAATCACCATTGTGATATGTATTTGATATAAATATGAAATCACTGCCGCGAATATTCTTATAATAAATAAAATTAAATTGATGGTGATTTTTTTAACTTATTCACATCTCAATAGTTTAAAAACTGTACCAAAACATGAATGGATACCCTTTCCTAATGTATGTTTTACTATAACAAAATATACATATTTAATTACACTATTTTTCACCTTAATTAACCTAGAAATTCTCGGCTGGAGGGCTAAGCTGTTCTGGGTTATCGCCATGCGCTCATTCACACCTCTATCAAGCCTGTGCCGTAATCATTCTGATAATGCAATCAACGACGAACTCAAATCCACTTATGACCTGTACCCGGTATTTACAAAAACAAGATATTGTGTCTATACTCCTGTATTGTTTATACCAAGTTGCATGAATATATGAGCAAATTATCGAAAGTATGAAGGGAATGACTGAACATCAATACATTGTCGACTCACACGATTATTGAATAAACATGTAATTTTGTCATTTACGCTTCGCCAGAGTAAATCTGAGCGCGAACGTCACAGGAAGCATGGTGCAGGTATGTGTATAGATATTACCAGCATACGCCCTACTTCGGCTTGTAGGAGACTATAGATCGTGAATCATATATATTATCCGGTTATCTTACGCATTTGTACAGTATAGTATAGTAATATAGGTTTTCCATCGACAAATCCGCAACCAGCATTAAATGTAGTTCGCAGTTCGAGGATAGAGCGGCGTACGACGGCAACACGGCCTATGTGTCAGATATTACTCCGCCTCACGATTCTCTCGCACCTTGAAAAAAACCCGATTCCCTCGCGATTGAAGATTCGCGATCAAGAACGGATCGCGCATGGGTAAACGATTCAAAAACGATATCGCGAGAGAATGGTTTTTTTCAGAAAAGGTTCAATCGTTTTTTCTCATTTTTTTCTCGATATCCTCGCGACTGATTCACGAATGATCGTTTTTCAATCGAGAAAATTGAAGAAAAATCGCGACTGAAGAAAAAACGATTAATGGAAACGATCCCTTAACTTGGCAGTCATTTTCGCGAATGCAACAATTTGATGTATCAAAAGATAATAACGAGAATTCGACATCCTTCTCTTACACACAGACCTTGTTTAGTGAACTAGCCCCGAAACTTCGCACTTGAATCACCTTCGGAATGACAAACATATTCGCAAATTGAGTATAGGAAGATATCCATCGATACTGACTAGAAATGTTTCTTGTTTGCAGAATTTGATTTTAAAGAAAAGAAATTAATAAAATTAGCAACCTTTGACAAGGCTTGGCCGAACATGTCAGATGAGATGATATTTCCTAAGAATGAAATAGTTAATCATTTATATAGAAGAAGCAAACCATGTCTTTGTATTGACTTGCTGCGTGGAAAAGAGTGGCAAGGAATTTAATTCGCAGATGATAACGAACGTAAATGCAGAAACCTAATTAATTATTTTAATCGAATATCAAGACTGTAACAGGCCTCAATTTGAATAGTGAAAAAGTGTCATTATGCCTCTTGGACAGTTTGATAAAGCCTTAAATCCCATTCCGTAGTTTCACAGATCGAAGTGATAGACCTGATACTAAATTTATTGAAAAATAACTTTGAAGGAAATATAAATTTTCCATTTTGATCGGCAAATTAAGCGAGAAGGGAGACTGAAGAGCGCAGATTTTCGCGCTATGACTAAATCCTCGAAATTTGTTTGGATTTCCAAATATTTGAAAGCCTTTTTGATTTGCAAAAAGTAACGACTGAACCGAATGTTTTGAAACTTGGCATACACGATATTTGTACCAAAACATTGCCAAAGCGATCATGGTGAGTTCGTCTGTCAATTCAGTATAGACGGCACGGCCGAGTCAAAATCATCGGATTTTGAATGGGGAAAGTGAATATATATATATGGTATCAGAACTATTACGCAATCCCTACAATTGTGGGTTACAAGTTGAAAATTATTTCCCTTGGCATAAAAACACTGGCAGATGGCGCTTGTTCTACATTTACCACTACCTCCACTGATATGTTTTTCACTGTATTATTGCCACTGCCGCAGGTTTTGACTACAATGTAGTCATTTCTCACTTGTTTTATCTGGGACAGCAGAAACTGCATCGTCCATCAACTTCTATACTTGAATCTCTGAAGTGATGAACATGGTTACGTAATAATCGCACTGTCATGGTTTTATGTTATTTGCACCATATTTATTGTTATATATGGTCAAATGGGCGTCCCATATAATTCCGTATCCTGTCAGCGGAGCTCACATACTGTCAATGAGTGAGTTAGGGTTTAGCGTCGCGTTCAGCAGTATTCCGCCCATATAGCGATGATATAACTAACAGAAAGAGAGAGAGAGAGAATTAAGGTTTAACGTCGCGTTCAGCAGTTTTCCGGCCATATTGCGATGATATAACTAAGAGAGAGAGAGAGAGAGAGAGAGAGAGAATTAAGGTTCAACGTCGCGTTCAGCAATATTTCGACTAAAAAGCGACGACCAAACAAGTATTCCAACAAAGGGAAAAAAAACTCAACAGCCCAGCAATCAGAAGTAATCAACACAACGCACCAAAATACCATGTACATACATGAATACTTATGCAACAAACCAGTTTCTTTTAAATAATCTAAAATACAGTCATGTTACATGTTTCACTGAAAGATCTTCGTGGCATGGAATAACGATATGATTAGCTAGACATGTATGACTAGCCATATACAGCCATTATGTAGAGGAAATTAATCTTCCCCTCGTTGCAACAGGCACGGTACAAAGCTCACGCTGCTCACCCATTTGGGGTACGCATACCGTCAGTTGGGGTACACATACCGTCACTAGTAGGTTATCTCCCTTTACGCCTATGATACAGGTGGCAGTCAAATCTACCCCACACTAGTGGAACGCTCGTCTGAAGAATTACTTGTAATGTTGGCGAGCTTCGTCTTTTTTGCTTATTAACGGACTTGTGTGCATCCAAATTCTTCGTAAATGTCTGTTTTTTGACACTGAAACATGGCCAGATATCGTACATGTTCGTTGCGTGTACAATGTTCCTTCCGTGATCAACAACAGCAGCATCAGCAACGCACTTTATCCTGTGTCTAAATTCATTAATACTATCTCTGTTCATTGACATTAATGCCAGATGCCATAAAGCATTCTTTATCTCTACTACATCAAATGGATATCATTCATGTAATGTTTCATTGTTTGTAGAGTTGCTTCAATTGCTCATTTAATATATCTATGTGAAGTTTGGCAACACAATATATCAACAGCATACAGATATTCCAATGGGTATTAATTGTGCACTCATGTTGGCTGACCTATATCTGTTCTCTTGTGAATATGACTATATACAGGCGCTTTCACAAACCCGTCAATTAAAAGTCCACCCATTCTCATCCACCAAACGTTATTTAGATGATCTTTCTCGCTCTGGATGATCGCTATATAAATGGCGCAGTGAAGGATATATATCCACCTACACTGGATTTGAAGAAATTACAGATAGCCCTGCATCTCTACAAAAATGAAGCGATCATTCTCTCTCGTCGAATTTACGACAAAACAGATGATTACAATTTCGACATCGTAAACTATCCCTTTCTAGAAAGCAATATATTCCAGTGGGATTTGCATATGTCGTATACATATCTCGCCAAGTAGCATTTGCTAGAACCGGTGTTAAATGTGACGATTTTAATCAACGTCACAAAACATTATTGAAGAAACTTATAAAACAGGGCTATATCACCAAGCGCCTCCACTCAAAATTTCTCAAATTTGCCGATACATATCGCATGCTGATAGCAAAATACGAGCATCGAGTGCAAGATCTATGGTGTTAGGTTTCTTAATTTGCCTCTAATTCCGCTTAACCCGGGATTAGGTCGCATGACCCATTGAACTTCAAGATCGCCATGGTGTTCATTTGCACAGATGCAATCAAAGGGTGACTGAGATACATCTTTCTCTAAATGACAACTTTACGAGGAGAATCATATGGATTAAGAATACTGATCAGCGATTTGGATTTGATATGTTTGGAACATCATGATGTCTTGCCGGCATCATTGAAAACTGTTGACCGCTTCTCTCTTGCAGGAAACTATCCTATGTTTATGTATACTATGATTGTCTTTTTGAATTCGGTGCTAATGCTGATTTATGGAATATACAATAGGTCTTGGACGCGGATATTCTTTAATTACAACACATATAAGGGAAGTGGGAAGAGGTGCCGACATACTGACTGCGTCACATGACTGCACAGAATAGTCTTCTGGTTAACCTATTCTAAAGCACATACCAAGAATCTAACGATTCGTGATATGTGTTGTATCTCAGGTACGCTTTTATTGTACCTGTTCATGTGGTAACTTGGATGATATGACCACACGGACGACGACTGAATAATGAATGACAGACCAGGCGTTTGTAATTTCTTTCCCGAAACAGATATTCCCGCCAAAAATATACAGCTTTTTTCGGAAATGTCTGTTGTATTATGGCATAAAGTGTGAATATCTACATTCACTACATGCGGCTGTTGTGGTGGATTATAACAAAATAATCACATAATTTCCAGCTTAAAATGTAACGTTTTCGCGACAGGGAGGCTGTCGAGGAGGACGGTTCAGTTTTGTTTAAGGTTGTTCAACCTTACGCCTCTTCAAGAATGCATTATACTGATCCCATATTGTATTTCGTATTGGGTCACTGAGCAATTGTGTAACTAATCTGACTGCTTTACTGCTTGAGAATATGCGTGTGAGTGACGACAAAATTCTTACCTGGATTCGCCCCGTCTCTGTATACAAGCGGCTTGTCCTTGTACTGGAGAAAGTACTGAATATGCCCCATCTCATGGTGAATGGTGATCAAATCCTCCATGTTAATCCGGGTGCACATCTTTATTCTACAATTAAATGACATAGTACTATGAAATTGAAAGAATTGCTCTTAACCCTATCAGGCCTAGGGTGGGAGCAAAATCCCCCCCCCCCCTCCTCCACAAACTTTCAGCGCTATCTCCGGAAGGACAAACAATTAAGAGCTGACACTCCGTGACTTTATAGTTTATCATATTTGGGCCATTTTATGTCTATTTACATAACCCCCCGAGTAAAGGATCATGGGTACTTGGGATACCAGTAAAGTGATGCTTCCGTCATTTTTCTTCAAAATGTCTGCGATGAAAAGTGGGCAAAACCTATTTTATTTCACATCAGATTAATATTTACTAATTTATCATGCAGTTTTTGAGGAGAAATTGCATAAATGAAAAATTCGAAAATCTGACCGAAAAATCGACCAAAAATGCCGTCACTGTGACGTCATCAAAGCGTTTTTTTTACATTTTCTGGTAGAGCTTGACACAAGGATATAGTGTTGTAAGTTTCAGCCCCTATCTCAGGGGGCAAGAAAACATAATTAGGGCCATCTCCAGGTCCCAAAAAACCCAGACCAGATAGGATTAAAAGTCCCGCGTCATGATTCGATAGAGCTATATATTTATTATGACAATTAGCTTCAATTCTAAACATTTTGTTAGAAAGGACCGAAATTGTTGCATACAATTTAAATCATTCTACGCTGGAGATAAGCTTCAAATTCAGCGCTATTATAGAGTCTGTGTGTGTATGTATTTTTTATTTATCTTTTTGCTTATTTGTCCTTTTTTTAGAATGACAAGTAATCAGAAATTCAAGATTAACTGACGGCGTCGGCTGTAGTTTCCATCAATAGTAAAGAGAGTTCCAAGTTCCAAGAAGCCAGTATTTTCACAAATCAATTTCACACAATCTAGATTCAACATAACTTTGAAGCACGATTTAATGATATTTTAACATTTATTATGTCATCTGAAATTGTCACAATATATGAGAATCAGAAAATAGATACTTAGATATTCGGAGGTAGCGTGTTTCTGAAAATTCAGACTTCATGTAATCAGAGTGTTTTTATTTGGTCAAATATGCTATTTTAAGACCCAGAGATCAACATATATATATGTGCGTATCAAAACTGAACAAATTACAACACATACAAGGGAAGTGAGAAGAGGTGCCGACATACTGACAGAACCACATGACTTCCCAGAGAAGTCTTCCGGTTAACCTATTCTAAAGCACATACCAAGAGTCTAACGATTCGTGATATGTGTTGTATCTCAGGTACGCTTTTATTGTACCTGTTCATGTGGCAACTTGGATGATATGACCACACGGCCCCTAGCACCGGCATAAGCGGTATTAGATCCAAATCCAGAGAGCTATGATGGAAATGCTCTGACAACTCGTATATTGGTAATTGGTGAGCTGTTTCGCTGTGACAACTCGTACACTGGGGATTGGTGAGCTGTATCGTCGTCAGATGAAATGACGGCATTTAACACAAAAGACTAGTCTGTAAGGCCCGATGTCGACCCAGCATCAACTTCCCACAAATGCCAACATATATCAAAGACCAAAAGGTCTGTACAGGGGGCGGGCCTCGGGGACGAAACGTCCACCAGCAGAATCTCGCCATATACAGGTAAAAATTACAACACATATAAGGGAACTGGGAAGAGGTGCCAACATACTGACAGAGCCACATGACTTCACATAAAAGTCTTCCGGTCAACCTATTCTAAAGCACATACCAAGAATATAACGATTCGTGATATTTGTTGTATCTCAGGTACACACCCTTCAGTTTCAATAGCGTGGCACAAGCAAAATTGAAATTTGATGTATATAGGTAGATATTTTACCTGAAGTTTTTGCTATTATAGAAGTCCCAGGCAGACGCATGACATGTAAGTTGACGGCCGTCCTTGGGACGTTCTATTATCGATTCATTCCAGAATTCAGCTGGCATTTTCAGTAGTCCCAGTGAAGTATAGAATTCCTCCGCAGTGTGGAACATACGCAAAGCCGTATAGTTCTACAAAGACAACACTAGATATAAATTACGGCATATATTAATGACAGAGTGACTATTTATGCGCTTTGACAATAATAAACGCTATAGAAATGTTACTTCATAGATAGTTAATATTAGCAGATCAAGGGTTAGAAATTTAAAGAATGTGAGATTAGAAAATTTTGGGAGTATAGAGTTTGCGACATTTGACTTAGCAGTTTAATCTGTACCTAATGTGCATAAGGCCAGACCCATTCAGGTAAGAAACAGAGGGACAATAGCTGTGAATGAATAAATACTATTATTACAATCAGACTGACTTCAAATAAATACTTGATGGTATAGTACCTGAGCTACCATTTCCGGCGTAACATCTACAGACTGTTTTTCAGGATAAGGCAAGGTGAGATCCAAAATGTTATTCCACTGTTGTGCCCACATATTGCCTACATTAGTGGAAAACAGAACAATTGTGATTAGAAAACATATACCGTGTTTTTGTTATATCATAATACATTAGGTAGTACCTTAAATGGTATTAAGTGGACGTCAGATAATTTTCTTCCAACACATGTCCAACAATATATTCCTTTCAAAACACGTGTCCAACAATATATTCCTTGCAAAATTTGCTATCATTTTTAATAATTTTTTTTATATATATTTCTCACCCAATATATGAGCCGGGATATGTCCTGACTTTGGGAATTTGTCCTTCCCATAATGCTCTCTTAACTTCCTCCGAACATATGCATGCAGATTCTCGTAGAGAGGTTTCAGTTGTTCATGCAATCCCTCTAGCTCTTCTTGGAAATGGTCGTCTTCGTACGCTGATCTCCAATATTCTCCAGTATCACTATATCCTACGAGAAGAAGCAAACTAAACCATCTAAAGAACGCCCAAATTGTCTACATTACTGCGCCTATCGAGTTATACATACTGATAACGGCTTAAGGGTTGACCTTGGATATGTGATCGTCCTTCAGGAAGAAATTTTGCATAAATAATACTTGGGATGTGTATACATACATGAGAAATCACTACGAATTTATTATCCCTCAGGCCCTATATCAGTGGGACCATTCTCAGATGGTCCGGTGTGTTGGATAAGAATGTCCAGGTGATTAGTGTCCCTGTTCATAACCTTTTCTATTGCAACCAAGGACGGACACTTGTCCCCAATATGGAGAAAAGTGTCCTAGCTGGGTTAAATGATAGGCGACAGCCACTCTTCCCCACCGGACAGTCTTAGCCTCCACATCGGTATGGCAGAGTATCTTGAGTAGGACCAACTAACGAACGCACGAACTGCATACATGGAACTGATTCTCCGATACAGTATCGAAACCAAGACACTCGGATGTAGGCCGAATCTAGTTCGCTTGTGGGGTACGGAATTTGGTCAAATCTAATTAACATTCAGATTCAATCGAAAAAACGTTTGAAACCCTCACCTGTTTGGGCTATTGCTTCGTTGCTGAGTTGGACAAATTCTGCATACATAGGTCTTATTTTCCGACCACTGGCATCCCTCCATGCTTGCCAAGCCCTGAGCAAATGATAGTAGCTACGGTTGTTGGTGAACGTTTCGGTTACACCTGTGAACAATATTATAAGAAAAGACTTCAAAACTTTAAAAGACGCACTTTGCAGTTGGCCTATATTAGTTTCATTTATAGCAGCTTGATAGTATACATGTACAAATTTTAACAAGGTGGATGTGAATTTACGAACGAAGGGTCACTGAACGTTCACATATATGTCAGCGCGACTGATTAAATTAATTGATGATGTTGTGAGTGTACGAAACCTGTTTCCTTTTTCTGGCACCAATTTGATTTTAATCCATTGCCTCTTATTTGGAGATTTTGACCAATTTAGATATACCAAAATTACTATTCAAAAATGATATTCATAAACTGAGAATATCATAACTAATTCTATAGCGGACGTTATATCTGTCAACTGTTTATCTAAAGAAACATCCATATCAAAGACTAGCGGCTCCAATGCTAATCTGGGATTAAATCTACTAGCCTTAGTTGAAATATGCTTCAAAAATCGTCTTTATAGGACATAACATAATCCAGAATTGACCCCCGAACAACTTCTCCCAGATAATAAGGATAATTGTACCAAACATAATTTAAAGGCTATCTTCGATGTATCATTGGTTACCTGGTTCCAAGTGGAGACACTCTTGCCCTTCTATACAAACTTCTCCTCGACTGTAGACGCCTTGCATGTCTGTTACCAGTTGGTTAAGCTGTAATGGTTACATTGTAGCAATTCATGAGGCGTGAGCGAAGATGCGAATCTATGGAAGTAGCGCTATAAAAGAGTTGTAACATGCTCAGGCGATTTATTGTCAGTGATAAAAACGTCGGCACTGGACATCCAGATGTACTGCTGAAATCGTTCAAAACCATTGACCTATGCTTTCTTGAGGTCAATTAAATTTCATTCTATGCAACATTTGAACTTTTATGTATTCACTGAAATCTATATTAGGAGTCCTTACCTTTTCCAGTTTGTGTTGGTCGGGTAAATCCGATGTTCCCACGTCTGATATTTTCCGAAATTTCCGTTTTGTGTCGGCATCGAAGTTCGCCCAGTCAAACATGGATGTGTTTCTCGAGGCTTCGACTTTAAACATATCTTTTTTGAGGCTACCTTCCACCTATTAGATATGGAAAGCAAGGGTTCTTCTTGTGTGAATAATGTTTTACCAGGTTTTTCGATATCCATACGGTTGCAGGGAAATCATGTTAGCAGACGAACTCCAAAAGTTTCTTTCAACATGTCTTTAAAGAATACACTGATGAATTTCACCTTTATATTCGCATCAGATTTATTGATTATTAAAATTCAAGACCATTTACATCTTAAGACAACATATATTACTCACAGATAGTTTTTGGTTGTGGCTGGTTAAATTGGACTCGTAGTTCCACGCAGCTATTTCCCTCTCAAAGTAAACAGTCTGTGCCTCCATGTTATAATGATCGAGCCATTGCGTTGCCATGGTAATATTTGAGATTTTAGCTGGAAATGTGAAAGGGAACCAGGAGTATAAAACAGAAAATTTCAGTTTAATTTAGGAATGAATCAGATGCATTATTATCAAGATACGTATTAACACATAGAGAATGTATCAACATGCTGTTGCATCCAAATTAATCAGATCTATTCTACCTGTGCGCATGACCAATACTTCTTACACCGATCACTGAAAACAGGAAGATACACACGGTTCATGCTCACAAGGGGTGAACTAGTTATGATTCGACGTGGTGAGTTTACAGAGCTACCGTCGTGTCATTTAGGTATAAACACAAAAAATGAAAATTTGTAATCGTGCACAAAAGATTTGCGAATACGTGTGGACCAAAATTTCTCTGTGTCTTTTCCAGACATATCCATAAAAAGTTGCGATTTACCTTGATATTTTGAAGTTCGGATCAAATTATGTCGCAACGACCAGTAGAATCTGTACACCCCCTTTTGACTAATTATGTCCGATCAAATTATTATTCTGTCGTTCTTAAATACATATTGTCCCGGTTATGCTCCCAGGATTTGCCGAGAGCTATTTAAACTGATGTTTATTTAAAAAGGTAAAAGAAGTGAAAAGAAAGAAACGTCCAACCTAATTAAAATTAGATCCAATCTGCTCTCCCGTTTCGATATGTTGCTTGTAGGATCTAACCGACTTGCAGTAACGCGAGCGTCAACCAATCCCGAGAACTCTTCATACAACTTTGAAGCGGACATTGATGGTACGGCGTTTTGGTTGGCCCCGACGAATCAGACGCCATAATTGTGGGTTATCGTTTGATGTTGCCGCGCTCCATACAGTGTGACGCCGTAATGCCGGGGAGATAAATGGATTAGTCCTGGCATAAACCTTGGGGTAAACTGAGACGATGACCCTGTCTCCTGACTGGAAGTAAAGTAGTCCAAATGCGGCCGTGAAGCCATAAGGCTATTAAATATTCATGACCTGGGCTCTCTGAACACCAAATCCAAATGCAATAAGTAAGATTCTACTGGCGACATATACGATTGGGGAGCATTGATAGGATATTAATTTATAATGATTGAGAAACGTCGTTTTATTTGACAGAGACGTTATTCCTTTTAGATTAATTCTTGGATGGTCTGCCGGTATTGCTGGGGATGATAACAGGGCGTAGCAGCATCGGAGTTGCGGATTGAATCTATTTAGTGTTTGTTTGCCTATATCATGGGCAATACTTAGCATTTACTCTCGTAGAATATGTAAGGTTGTATTCACTATTAACCGCAAACGTAGCAACGGGGTACCAAAGGCACGCATCGAATGTAAACTAGTGTGTGTGGGGGGTTGTTATCAAGTTGCTTATGGGACAAGAGAAATGAAACTTTTTAAGAAATAACAAATAGACTTCAATGGACGGCTTGAAAGACGTCAAATTGCAATATTGAATTGCATTGATATCGGCAGAATATGTTTCCGGGCCGTCGACGTAGGAACATGTTCATTTCGATAATGCCATCAGTCAACTCCTTCCTGCCTCCGATGGGGGTACAATTGGAAATTTGGTGGTTTATATAGATGAGCTGAAGGGAGCTCGCCAATTAAATTATATACATCCAATACAATTCAAGACGTCTATATCTAATTGATTATTACCAGAGAATATTTGCAATAAATATTGTGAATATATTCCAAACGATATCACTCGTGGGATTCAAGCGATCGCACACGAAATCCCGGATCCTAACATCGATTAACCACACATGACCATACATGGAATATCTCACCACGCCCATTGCCTTTTGCCCGGTGAAAAATAAAGATTATGACGACATAGCATTTATTGCTGAGGATTTAGCTGAATAATCCTTATAGAGATTAACCTGGGTAGAAGGAAAAAGCTCCAGCTCTATTGCGAACAAGTAGTATGGCACTCTACAGATGGTATTTGGTATATATGTTCCGAAATAAAGAACTGATTTGAACCCCACGGCTGAAACAAAAAATGATTTATACCCCACGGTTGAATTCATAGAAGCCCACAAACTGGCTACTAATTAATATGTCTGATGAATTAGGTCTTTCGATTGAGGACGCGGAAATTCTTCTAAGACGGATGTCGGATTTGACGCATTTAGCATAATCAGTGCTGTGTGCTGAACTTATTGCAAAATCTAATCCTATCGCGGAGGACGTAATTTTCATTATACAGGACAATGATAGTCGTATCATTCTTACGAGGTGGTGGAGGAGGGCACCGATCTGTCCATGTAATATTTTCTCCTTTATTTTGCTTTTCCAGCCAGACTGTCAGCGGTTTAAAGTATTCCATCAGTGCACCGGCATTCATCATCCTTTGACCTGTTAGTTGTTCCATTGCATCTGGCCAAGGTTTTGATGAGCCGAGCTTCAGCATGTCCCTTAGACAGATGGAAAAATAATAATAGAAAAAACGATATTGAAGTAGAAAACTGAGCAGCTGTTTTGCAAGGTCCGGTAAAATATAGCGAATAAATAGGATTCGTACATTGTAAATATTTTCACATCATTTACGTTCAGTTATATGTATCCAGCTGAGCTCTCCGACATTTTCATTTATTATAGTCCTTTAGAGACTGCTGATTGATATATGTATTGTGCTTGTGTATTGTGCTTGTATTGTGCCTCCACTCAAAGTTTCTCAAATTTGGCGATACATATCGCATGCTGATAGCAAAATACGAGCGCAGCGTGCAAGATCGATGGCGTTATGATTCGTAACTCGTGTCTAATTCCGCTTTACTTGGGGCTAAGGGGCCATATGAAACCATGTACTTCAATATCCCCATGGTGCTCATATGAACAATCACAATCAAAGCGTGACTGAGATACATCATTCTCTAGATGACTTTACAACGAATATTATGGATTAAGAATGCTATCAGCGATACGGATTTGATATTTTTGAAACATCATGATGTCTTGCCGGCATCATTGAAAACTTTTGACCGCTTCCCTGTTTCAGGAAACTATGTTTATGTATACTATGATTGCCATTTTGAATTTGGTGCTAATACTGTTATATGGAATATGGGATAGATCTATGAATTATGGACACGGATATTCTTTAATGGACGATGGCTGAATTATGAATGACGGATCAGACGCTTGCTATTCCAAAGAAGAACTGATACTGAATGTAATGTATATTGAATAGATGGTTGGGGGTATGCAATAAGGATACACAGAGATTGACCTTCGTTAGATTTGCATTCTCACCCGAGTAGTTTCCCCGCCTCTTTAGACTGGTAGATGTCACATCGGTTTAGGGGCCCCGTTTGTTTGGCTTCTTTACACAGAGCTTTGTGAAACTGAAACTGGATCACGAAGCTAACAAAATATCTGAAACATAGAACATGCAATGAAATAAACGGGACCCAGAAAATGGTATATATATAGAGATCACAGCATTTTATTTCATGGAATAAATGACAATTCCGCAAGAATTACAATGCGCTGTTTGCTTTCAAGAATCGTGCACAACACTTCGAACTGTCGATCAATCTCAACACCATAAACGTGTATTGGATAAACATAGCCTATTTTATGAACAGAGCTAATTAGCACTTCATCTAGAAGAAATATTGAGGTGTATAGTCTCTCCGGAAATACTACAAGACTTTAGTCATTGAGTCCATTGTATATAGAGATATTTTCCCGATGAACCAACAAATTCGTGAAAATTCAATCAGAATCGAACAAAACATTCAATCGACAGTGTTATTTCCCAGATACGATCTCCAACATACAAAGTTACTAATAGTTTTTTTAGTATTACTCGAAATCTGTGAATCAAAGTGAAAAGGTCGTGCCGAAATTTTCTGCAAAGGTGAGTGTTTGAGGGAGAATAGTGTGCCAAAATGCTGATGAAACCGATGACGAAATTAATATGAGGCAAGCCGTGGTCATTTTCAATGGACAGGCGTAAAACCCGTACTTCAGTCCTGGCATCTGTCTAGTATACCACCATGAACATCTTTCAATGACGTCAGATAAACTTGCACATTTTAAATAGTACATGTATATTCCCTGAACCCAGTGGACGCTAAAACGCCTTTTGTATATATTCTAGGTGTTAAGTCACTTTCATTGACCCCATTGCTGAACAGCCATAGTCTGTCAAACTTCCGGCCTAGTCAGTTTCAGACCCCTAATAAGCTCCTTTAAGTCACCCATTTGACCTCACCGCTATACAAGGTTTCGCGACGTTACCACCAAAACCGTGGTCTTTTAGATGGAAAAGATTCCCGTTTCTGGCTCTAAATGGGCGTATATATTTAAAGTGTGTATAAGTAAATTTTATGGATTGAGTACCCCTTTTTAGTTTTGTTTACCTTAAAATCTGTTTCCCAACCCCATATCTATACTGACAAACGTTCGCGTCCTCTTGACTAACACAAATATTAGCCTGCAATGTAAGTCGGATGCCGTTTTGGGGGGGGGGGGGGATTACCCACGGTGATTCCAACATGGTCTTCACGAAGCTTCATTACATTTCGACCAAAATGTGGGCACACAGAGCGGGCAAAAAGAAACCTGGGAAGTTTAATCAAAATTTAGTAATATAAAATCATCAAATTCTAGTATATATTATCATCCTTTGAAACATATCAGGATTGTCAGAGTTAGATAAATGACCCCAGTGCTGGAGTCGAATCTGCTACCCCAACAGAATGGCAAGAAATTGCTAGCATATAGTGAAGTCGCTCTAAATCACTCGACCAAAATTGCCAGGAGGTCATGGTCACAACGTCCAAGCACTTTCTGATACAGACCAAATAAATACCCTGACGGATATGGCAAATCAGGATATTTGATCAAAGTATTTCTGTATACTGTAGGACTGTCTGTCAACTCAAGATATGTACATACAATGAGATGTTTTTTCTGTCTCCATTTCAGCGGTTTCTCATTGGCGCACTATTAATAGACAGATAGTATTTAATTCAGCCCTGTACCGTAAAATGTTCGGTCAGAGTGACCATATACATGTACTTGTGACTGTGTTTCTCAGTGTTCCAGGTTTACCTGATGTAAGGAACATTGGCAGCAATGTGATACTTTGATCCCGGATCAAAGTCAGCCTCTGTTCGTTCTACTGGAGCCGAGATACCTTGGTATTTACACCTGTAATGTAAAGACAAAACAGTCGATCAACGCAAACACAAAATAATTACCGGGGTCAGGTGTTCAACGGCGGGCTAAAGTTAACCCAGTTACTTGACATATTCAGGTCGACTTTTCATCAAATTCAAACAATAAATCACTGATATATTGAAGAATGGAAGGGTCAATATTTAGAAGAGTTGGGCGAGGTTCATATTACGGTGTATTTGTCTTCAAATACTTGTCAGTCGGAGTATATTACAGTGTGAATCAATTACTAGGAGCGAGCAGTGGCGCTCTTTGAAGTTGGACATTGACAAAATATGTATCTGACAATTTTCAATAATTTCTGACCTCATATCTCAGAATACTTGTAGATAACAACGATGCATACGTAACCTCAATATTCTCGGACCCTATATTCAAGAATGTTTGTAGTACACCAGGGATGGATAACTAACCTTAAGTCCCACCATTTCTTGTTATAATTCTGCGGTGTCGTCTCGCCTCTAAATACTGACCATCTCCACTGATCCATTAAGTAGCCGAAAGGAAGAAATGCGATCTTTTCTAGAGCCATCTTAAACAGGTAATTGATTTCTGCTTCTACAGGACAAAGAAAAATAAAGGACTGTATATGAAAAATGTAATGATCGGAAATTAATATTAATCTGTTTGAAGAGGTCAGATCGTATATCTTTGATATGCTTATATGAATGCACGTCATTGTCAACTCAACCAATATACGTTGATATATAGTGGGGTTGTGGAGCGAATCGCGTTATATAGGGTGGCGTCAATGGGATGATTAAGTGCTATCTATACTCTATATCTCGTAAAGTCTCTCAGTCGGTTTATAACTCGATAACCACGCGGTGTAGAGGAACAATATATACGTCATTCAAAGAGTATTGATCGGGAGAGCGATATAGATCTATTTTGGACCCAAGCGTGGAGGACGGCCACGCCCAATTGTGTTTCCTATGTTATAATTATATATTCGACTCGTTTAATAGACCACATAAAACCAGTGCACACTAGGCAAAATAATGCTCTATCAATCACTAGAAATAGTCCTGTCACCTCAGCATACTGATAAGAATTATAATCCCATGTCTTAAAACTATGCTTATTACATAGGTTGCCTCATGGCATACCGTCATCGCTCTCGCCCGTCTTCAGTAGGTTGATTTTGTGAAGATGTTTCGGCGTTGACACAGACAAGGCCATGGTATCACCGATTGCTTCATGGAACCCTGCAATAACAAACTTTAGGTCAAGGTCGCATCACTGAAACGAACTGTACTGTAGACCAAACATCTTTCGAAATAATCTTCATCGTAAACTACGTATATTCAAAGTATTTCAGCTGTTAAATTTGAAAGTACTATTGATATAAGGTTTTGATAGTTTTTGTTTCGTAAAGAATCAAGAAAAAAAAAGAGAGTAACACTTACCGGAGTTAGCCCCATCTCTGAAAATGGTTGGCTGAGTCATGTACTGCATAAAATACTGAATATGTCCCATTTCGTGATGTATCGTGATCAGGTCCTCCATTGTGATGTCAGTGCACATTTTGATCCTAGCGGAGAAAGATAGATACTATTAGTCTGGTTAGTTGTTGGAATCAATAATCCCCTACCTCCCAAGGAAATAATGTTGGAGATTTGAAGGTGAACGGCAAAGGGTTCTAAATATATTTAAAAAGTGTAATTAGATGTGTTTGGGGATGTGCATGTACGCATACACCTATGTAATAATAGTGTATGTGTAGACGTATCTGTACAGTTAAAACATATGCTGCTTCTCTTGAGATTTGACGTCAGTTGTGTTCTGGTGACGCTATGCTGTGTGTGCACAATGTCTGGCTAGCAAACCTTAATTATCTTCGCTGTACCATCCTGCCATCCTCGATGCCACTAAAGCACGATGACGTTACGAATCAAAGGATGATAATTGAAGAGCATTTTCATACTGACGCTCATTTCAAGCCCTGGCAATAATTAGTTCCCGCATGAAATATTCGTTCGACAGTTAATTCATTCATTCCAACTAGGCATGTGATGAAAATAATAAATAAAAAAGAATTAAAAAAACAAAAAACAAAAAAAACAAAACAAAAAAAAAACAACCAGAGAGAGAGAGAGGGAGAATTAGGGTTTTTCGTCGCGTTTAGCAATATTATAGCTATATAGCGATGATCAAACAAAAGTCTAAGTATTCAAGGTCAACAATCCAGCAATGCAGAAGTAATCAACACAAGAAGACAACAAGATAGTTTCCTGCAAGACATAAGACATAACAGTGGTATCTAATATACTTTTCCTTGGTTTCAGAATGACATTGTAGCTTGGACGAGTATCATGAACAGCTTATACCCCAATTTCAGTTGTTCTACCATTAGTTCTTTTCTCATAATACTTTTCATCATACTCAGGACTTTTTGTAGTTTTTTCTTCATCGTCTTTTGTTTAAATTTTTTTTCTGACCCATAACTGATGAGGTAATCTAACAGGGTTTGCAGCTATGTGCCCTCTATCGTGGAATCTGATACTACACACATTGCCAATGAAAATTGATCTTGTGGCGTTGAAACTCCACAATGTATCACATAAAGTTAGCAATAACTCTGAGAGGTTATATGTGCCCATATGAACGCAAATGTTGTTAAAATAAAATCTCAGGAAAACATTGCAAGTTACCCTCGGACGAATGGATTGAACCATAAATGCTATGTGAACATCCCATCTCCGGAACACCTGATAACTTTAGAAGGTTATATCATGTTAATTCGCAAGAAGCAAAAAAGCATGTGACTCTTCAAAAATTGTGTGGCTTTAAATGATAGGCTGAAACGTAATACATGTATCCAGGTTATAATCTCATGTTTATGTCAATTTCATGAACGTACTACATGCACTTGAAGGCATGAAGGTTGTTATACATAGTAAGGGCTGTGTTAAATGAATCAACACGGGTCCTACACTCTGTGACTTCATTACTGATCAAAAATCATTATTTTGTGAACAGGGAGGAATTCGATAAAGTCACTTGTAGCGGTAATTATTTTATAACTTCTGTAAGTGAGTCCCTGATGTAGGAAAAACTGTCAGCAGCCTTGAAGGTTTATTATTCATATAGGTGAAGATTAAAAACACGACGAGAGATTAACTCACAGCAATAATTTCGGGAATATACTCTATGAGCGCATGGGGATTGGGCAGGCATTTTGGTTTTCTAGACTTCAAAATGTAGCATTAAAATTATTTTCTTATCGAAATTGAATGTGAGAGACCTCTGTATATAGTTCAGCATGCATGAATATATCAAACTGACAATAATAATACGGTAAGTTGGTTCATTGAGCTAGGGGTCCCCCCCAGCACGATTCACGAACACTTTTAATACGTTACATAGCACATATATCTGAACATGAATTCACTGAGTAATCTTGTTACAATTAATATGAGATCAAACCTTAGAATAACCGGACAACTACCCTAACTGATAGCATACGACTTACCTGAAATCCTTAGCGTTGTAGAAATCCCAAGATGACGCATAGCACACAACGTCTCTGCCGTCTGTTGGTCGAGTGATCATGGAATTATTCCAAAATCCATCATTCATAGGCAGAAGTCCGATCGACATGTAAAACTCTTCAGATGTTTTAAACATTTTTAGGGCAGTAAAATCCTGAAGCACAAAAAAGAAACGAATTTCAGGTCTAATATTTCAATACATGTACAAATGCCAACTGGTTGGTGGGAAAGGTTTTGCCATAACCGAGTAGTTCATTTCGAACATGTACATAATCATGACATACTGGAATATCGTTCAATTCTGCTGAATCAATTTGCATTTCTTCCTAACCTTTAGGGTATCATTTGAATGAACACGTTCAGAAGTGAGCAACCATTAGTTTTTCATACCTTTTCTTTCAGGACAGGGGTGACGTCTACACTCTCCTTTCCCGGAAACGGTTCTAGAAGGCTGTAGATGTTATTCCACTCCTGCGACCACATATTACCTACAACATAGTCACAATTCTGCAGTACATAATTGTACATGTAAAATGGACGTTTTTTGTGGACTTATTGGCATTTGTTGACGTTATTAATATTCTTTCGCCTATGGTCTATCGAATTGTAAGGTTTATAAAACCAGGTCTGTCTAACTCTTAAAACAATACAATCATTTCACTTCTTCATGTTACAGATTGCCTTACTAACATCATGAACAACTGCCGATCTTTCTCTTTCACAAATGTTTTGTGTCATTGGAGTGTTTGTACATGCATTATCTGGGGGGGGTCAGCCCATTCTAAAGACTTAGACGCCCGTACGGTTGGTATCATTCAAGTGAACGTCACGAACATTCATGTTGTAGGCTCTGATATATGCGCCAGGTTTACCTAATAGATGTGCTGGTATATGACCTTCTTTCGGGAACTTTTCTTTGCCGTACACTTTTATTAGCCCTCGTCTTACGTATGCATGTAATTGATGATACAAAGGTCGAAGCTGATCCCATAAATCCGCCACATCCTTCTCAAACGAAGGCGATTCGTAATTGGATCTCCAGTATTCTCCTGTATCGTTGTAATCTGTATCGTTGTAATTTATAAAATTATATTAAAATTAAACACAACATTAAAAAGGTGGTGGAAAACGATATCGGCGCACTGACAACAAGTCATATGGCCCCACAGACAAATGTACTGACTGCATATTTTTATAAACATCACAAGAAGCAAAAGTGATCCCCATTATGATTTGCATCCCAGCCACGTTTTTATTGTAGCAGGTCATGTGGACATATATGACATGACCGCATGGCCTGGCACCGGGTTGAGCGGTACCGAGTGATGTCGCGACTCGTCACCAACTCAGATTCGTGGTGAATATATACTTTTTCAGAGGCATTAATTAATTTAGGAAGTAGTACTGTATCGGTACATAAGCTACAGCATGTATTCTGTTGACACATGCAGTGGTAGATGTTGGGAAAATTGGAAAATTGATATAAATACTAAATATATATATTATCTATATAAATTATCTATATAAGATATTATAATACCACCAAGAATTTTATTGAAACTTTTCAGAATTAAAAATCGGAGGTCATCATATCGCCTTATGATATGGGTCAAACTGTGATATTCCTTGTCTCAGATTAACAAGGAAATGATAACCATAGAATTGGATTTTAGATAAAAATGAACGAAGATTTTCAATAAAAAGATCAGATGACATGTAAATCAGTCTGTTCCCATGTTAATCCTATTAAACTGATGCTATGGCCACAAACTTAGTCATATCCAAGTGCAAGTTTGCATATCTGTTTAATAATGAACGTCAATTTTCAATATAACAAAGATTAGATTATTCCCTATTTAAATGAGCTTGAGGTGTCAGTCTCCCCCTTAATGGGAAATGTAAGGCTCAGCGACAAACTCTGGTCATATTTATATATTAATACTAAATAAATATAGATGCACTGAAATATTAGATTGGAAGCATATTATATTATATATTAGCATTGGAACCCAGGTTCCCAGTCCAGATACGGCTAAACAACTGCACACACAGTCAAAATAAGAATTTGGGTAGTACATACCATCCGCCTTGATAGCTTCATTACTCAGCCTGACAAATTCTTCATACATGTTCCTCATTGTTTTGCCTGTAGAATCTCTCCATCCCTGCCAAGCTTCTAGAAGTATGTCGTAATTTCGACTTGTCGCCATGATACCATATAAACCTACAGTAAATAATAGAGAAGCAAATACAGTATGTTTATGATATCACACATAATCGATAAGAACACTGTAGATCAATATCGTCTTATGTATTGTTTTATTAGTCAAACCACTCCATACTAGAATCTATATCACATCTAGGGTGGATCATTGTAAACATTCACTTCATATCTAGTGTGATTATAATCCTATACAGATATGCGGGTTCCTACCATTTAATTTCAATCACTTTGAGGGGGAAAGTGATAAAGTTTAGCTCAACATCCAACATGGCAACGAAAATTCATCGAAAATTTAATGGATATTATTAATAGTAATAGTGTAGTTGTAGCAGTAGTAGCTTAGTTTGTCATTCATGGCATCCCCCCCCCCTCCTCCCCTCAAGCACTTAAAATATACAATGATAATTAGAATGATTCCATAAATATCACAAGCAAGAATAACAGTATATTATGATAATCATGCAGTAATAGAACTATAGATGTATAAGTTATTTTCGTCTAAATATTTTCGCTCCTATACTGGAAATAGTCTGCGAGATAATTTCCCTGCGTTATTTACAACCCGTTCTAATTAATGAGAAACCACAATGGTTTCTCACCAGCACTCAACTCGAGGTCAAGATTACCTCGTATGTGTGTCGTGCTTGTAAAACCTCTATTTTCGCTTGTTCTCTTGGACGTATACAACCACAAATAATAAGATAATTACCCGGATCTGCCTCCAGGCACTTCCCCGTTGATAGACACACCTTGCCCTTGCCAAATATTCCTTCCATGGCTGTTTGTAATTGTTCCATCTGTCGATAAATGGCAATATCATAATATCACGATCGACGTGGTTCTTATAGTTAGGTCTTCTTTCTGTTCGTTATAGTGTAATTAACGAGTTGTCCCAATTTCTCTAAAGTTACTGTGTCACATTCGAAAGGGAACATTGTCCAGTCATGGGACAGTAACAACGACAGTAACAACGACAACAACAACATCAACAACAAATTCTATTGCGCTGTAAAGTGATCAATATGTTCGACATTCGAATATTGAATGTCGGATATGAGAGGTGAGTGTATGTTAGATTATTTTTCGTGCGACAGAGCGAAAGGGTGCTCCTCCTCTACTCCGTTAGTGCTACATGTATAGGTTACAGGCATTATCCCGTGCTTCAAGTACGTAGTGTTTCGTTTCTTTTTTTCAGATTATGTAATCACTAAATCCTCAGTCGACGACGGTCTTAGTGATGATCTCATATAACAGTCACTGGGAGCCTTAGTGATGAACTCAAACGTTACAACACTGGATGGACCACCGATTATTGATGGATGTTTGTTCTTTCCATTAATTAGGTCTTTCCATTTCCAATGGAATTACAACACATATAAGGGAAGTGGGAAGAGGTACCGACATACTGACAGAGCTACATGACTTCACAGAAAAGTCTTCCGGTTAACCTATTCTAAAGCACATACCAAGAATCTAACGATTCGTGATATGTGTTGTATCTCAGGTACGCTTTTATTGTACCTGTTCATGTGGTAACTTGGATGATATGACCACACGGCCCCTAGCACAAGCGGTATTAGATACAAATCTAGAGAGCTATGATGGAAATGCTCTGACAACTCGTATATTGGTAATTGGTGAGCTGTTTCGCTGTGACAACTCGTACACTGGGGATTGGTGAGCTGTATCGTCGTCAGATGAAAATGACGGCATTTAACACAAAAGACTAGTCTGTAAGGCCCGAGGTCGACCCAGCATCAACTTCCCACAAATGCCAACATATATCAAAGACCAAAAGGTCTGTACAGGGGGCGGGCCTCGGGGACGAAACGTCCACCAGCAGAATCTCGCCATGCACAGGTAAAAATTACAACACATATAAGGGAAGTGGGAAGAGGTGCCGACATACTGACAGAGCCACATGACTTCCCAGAAAAGTCTTCCGGTTAACCTATTCTGAAGCACATACCAAGAATCTAACGATTCGTGATATGTGTTGTATCTCAGGTACGCTTTTATTGTACCTGTTCATGTGACAACTTGGATGATATGACCACACGGCCCCTAGCACAAGCATAAGCGGTATTAGATACAAATCTAGAGAGCTATATGATGGAAATGCTCTGACAACTCGTATATTGGTAATTGGTGATGTTTCGCTGTGACAACGCTGTGTAAACTGGGGATTGGTGAGCTGTATCGTCGTCAGATGAAAATGACGGCATTTAACACAAAAGACTAATCTGTAAGGCCCGATGTCGACCCAGCATCAACTTCCCACAAATGCCAACATATATCAAAGACCAAAAGGTCTGTACAGGGGGCGGGCCTCGGGGACGAAACGTCCACCAGCAGAATCTCGCCATATACAGGTGAAAATTACAGCACATATAAGGGAAGTGGAAAGAGGTGCCGACATACTGACAGAGCCACATGAGTTCATGTTATGTCCTTTTCACAATGACCTTTTGTTATTCTACGGATTATTATTATTATTCCATCCAATTTTGTCTACGCCCTTCAGCCGAAACAGTTCACACTACAGCTACAATGGTCACACACATAGGTATGGGTCTGAAGTTTGGCGGGTGGACTACACGTTTGACCTTGATCTTGACCTATTGACTTTCTTTTGGCGCTAATTATAAAACCATCCGATGTGAGCTTGACCTTGAATATAAAAAAAATGTAAAAAACGTCGTATGTACTTTTCTCGAAAACTACAACTTGCAGGAATCTGTAATTTAACACAGTTTTACTCCACAATACAGGTATGGCGTCACCGACTACAGTGCCACTCACAAACTGTTGGGAATTCCAAGTTGAAATTTGCACATCAATGTATGTCATTACATGACGTAACAGAAAAACACTAGAACACATAAAAAGATACCAGAAAGATAATTAGCAAATTTTGAAATTTACGCTTTATTCAAAATTTGTAAAAAACATTCGGCCAATCATAACTAGATTTTGGTAATGTGTTTACTTGAGAAATTTCCAGATTCTAACAATAATGGTCTTCGAGATATAACAAAAAACATTTTTCCCATTTCATGTATGGTATTTGGCATATTTACCCGTCGGCTTAAACGTTTTCTATAATAAGTGGAACGTAAAGAGTTAGTTGATTTCCTTTTCAACGCGGGAATACTTACATTGATGTCGCGTTACATCAGCGATGTCAGATTGGAGGTAAAATGCACGACTCAACTCTGCTCAGTCCTATACCTCTAATCTCACCTACCTAGATGTCGGTACTGAGAATTTGAGAGGTGATATGATCCATCCGTATCATACAATAAGGCCACTCAGAATTGTTAATAGTACTCATTGGCGTCTGCAACATGCACAAGTTTGCACGGAACTTTATCAATGTATTTAAAAACAAAGCAAACCTCCTGTATTGACGCAATTTAAACGAATAAACAAAGTTTAATTATCGGAGTGTGTTCAGTTATCGTTATCCCGGCATCGCAAATGTCACACGACATGAACTTAATTTCCATCGCAGTAATACTTACATTGATGTTGCGTTACACGTAAAGTCCAAGACTGAGCTCTCCTCAGTCCTATACCTATAATGTCACCTACATAGATGACGGTACCGGGAATTTTATAAGTGAAATATTCCACCCGTATCATAAAATAAAGCCACTCAGAATTGTTAATAGTGCTGAGTGGTGTCTGCAACATGCACAGGTGTGCACGGAACTCTATCAATGTATAGAGTAACAAAGCAAACTCCTGTATTGACGCAATTTAAACGAATAAACAACGTTCCCACACTTATGTTACGTTATACGATATATGGCATTTTATTACTGTTTGTTTCATACCTCTGCGTCCCTTTATATTCAACTACAACGAAATAATACATTTCATGGAAGTGATGGAAAGACCGTGTTATTGTACAAACAATATCTAGTTGTCCTTGAGATTGTTCAAGAAAAATCGTAGATGTCAAGAAGAATTGCAAAAAGTTCATCATACTTACCCTTGCTAATTTCGTTTTGTTATTCAATGCAGCCGTACCCACGTCCATTATTTTGCTAAACTGACGCTTGACATCTTTATCTTGAAACTGTTTCCAGTCGAACATTGATGCATTATGTGCAGCTTCCTTTCTGAACGCAGCCTCCTCCAGACTCGCTGCAACCTACAAGAACAAAAGTGCAATTATTGATACATTGCCAGACTGTTGGTCTCCATAAAGCGTCATATATATTCAACAACGATAAACATCAGACTTGGTTTGAAATGTCCACGTTATTCGATCTACCGAATACCAAGTTCCTGTTGAGCCGCTATTCAGTACTTCGATAACATGGTCGGGAAAGATGCATGGCAGAATTGAAAAAAATATGTGGTAGTTATAAGGATGAAATGCATTCATTTAGCAACGAATATCCAATGAATATCCGAGAATATTTTTGAATATTTAACCTGTGTAAATCGAAACCGTGCAATCCGAATATCCAATATCCAATATGATCGGGAAAGATGCATGGCAGAATATAACTTATGGAGAATGAAAAAATATGTGGTAGTGATAACGATGAAATGCATTCATTTAGCAACGAATATCCAATGAATATCTAACGAATATTTTTGAATATTTAACCTCTGTGAACCGCAACTGTGAAATCCGAATGTCTCGTGTTGAGAATGGACTTACCCGAGCGTCCGTGTTGAATTGCGTGATATTCGTATTGTACATCCATGCTGCATTCACGCTGTTGAAGATGACACCTTGTGATGCCTGATCATACTGCTTGAGCCACTCTTTCGCCACAGATTCGTTTGTCACAAGAGCTGTAAACAAAAATGTCATCACTGAAAACAAAATTTACCTGGGCATTCGAGACGGTCGGATCATTAATTCGAGCAACTATCCATGAGAAAAATATTTCGTCCTTGCAATGGGGTCATATATCGATATTATAAGATAAGTAATGTATGCGCGTTAAGGCTTGAGAAAAATCCAGAAATTAAAAGTAGCAGCCTTCAAGTGTATTTCAGAGACCCCACAAAGAACGCCATATTGAATACTCACGTGATGATCAGCACGTCGGATTGTGCGATTAGGCTCAAGAAACGGTGCAGTGATCAGTCGTGAAGCAAAGAAGTTTCAGTTCGAATTTAGAAATTCCCCTGGATATATGGTGAAAAATTCATTGAGAGCATCTTCGTTTAGACAAGAAACTGTCCAATTAAGAAGAAACTAATACATTATCCGTAAGATGATTGCGTAAAATCTTACATGTTCCCCACAGTCACAGGGAACCATTTCTAAGTTCATATCATTACCTAGTGGAGAGCCTGCCTCAGACGCACACATGTCTGGACTCGCGGCTCCCCTTAAGTGTTGCTTCTCATGTCTGCTTGTTTTAATTGACCTACGGCGATCTGGTTAGAATACATTATGATACAGTCATATCCGAGTTATCGCTACCATACATGTTGCTAGTGTACCGGGGTCTCACCTCGTGGGGCTGGTAGTGCTCCATTAAGCGAATCGCTGATCGAAGTCTCTTGAACGTTCATTCGTTCATCAGGTGGTCTCTTAACTCCAACACTAATCACCAGTGGATAAAGCAATAACAACATACCGATTTCTATTGACAATGCCATTTCATAAAATTGGTTGAAATTTCGGATGCGTTCTACGAATATCTTTATATTATCTACTTTCCGTTTCTTACATGTCAAATGTACCAGTTAAAACTTTCATAAAAATGGACCTAAGATCTAGCCATCTTCGAATCAAGTTGAAGATGTCCTAACTCATCTTAACGCATAACCTGTGTGTGGCTAATATCGCCTTTCACCCGAGTCATCTACCACAACAGGTATTTAGGGCAAAAATACCTTCACTGCCTAGCAAAACAGGTTTTCCCGTAGAAGTTCGTAGTCGGTTTATATAGTGAGCAGTCTGACTGGACGATCAGGGCCAGGATAATATTTTTAATATATCAACAACCCATAGGTTCATATCAAATAGGGTGTTGCCTTGTACCGTCTTCGAGAAATAGATCCAGGCACTTAGATAACAGGACATGTTTGTCGTGTGTATAAATCTGTGTACGATTCAGTACAAAAATAGCATTTATGCTGTTGACAAAGTACCACTTTTCGATGAGCAATTCACCTCTGAAAAGATAATCTATAAAACATACCTACTTAATCTGTCCGCATTTTGGCCTGGAGAAAATCTCCCTAAGGTCGGCTCCTTTTCTGATGTATGAAGACATATCTCCGTTGACAGCGTCTCTCTTGTGAGAAACCATCTTGTGTTTTTATAGTTTTCATTTCATATACATTTGGAATTGATGACTGTCATACGGAGTTGGTCTTTCGATTATTGACGCGGAAATTATTTTATGGACGACGGCTGAACATTGAATGTCGTATGTGACGCTTCCATTTGAGTTTAGCTTGAACAATATCTGTAGCCTTTTTTTTAAATATTGCAATCGATGTTGACAAACTAAGCTATCTAAAATATAGACGTTACTAAGATTAGTGGGGAACAAGTCTTTGATTTGGTCTACAAAAAAAACAACTCTGCATTGGGAATATATTAGTCCATGAGCTGGAGGGGCCCACCTAGCACCCCTCCCCCCACCCACCAATCAACGAACCATTATTTCTTTTAATCCTCAACATATATAGATTGAGGGGAAAAAATGTTAACAGTGAATAAACTGGGACTCAAAATGTTTCATTTTTAAGAAGGGAGTATGGGTAAACTATCATTCATATTTTCGTTAATTATTAACCGATTCGTCTCATTTTTATTTTACGTTGGTCGCCATTTATGAGTGTAAAGCACTATACAAACAATGTTTCGGCCGGGTGACATGTGACGTCACTAGGGGACCGTTTCCAAATATCTTATGGAAATTTCGTAATACACAGGTAAGGCCACATTTTAAGCCAAAAAGTGAACAAATGTCGGTTAACAAAACAGTTTTCTGCTTTCATATGATCGAATGATGACTATGATTATGATAATGAATATTATGAAAAAATAAGTTTTCGGTCGAAAATCGAGATAGCTATAAACATGCATGTGAATTCACAAAACATACCAATTTAGTCGAATTTCACGCTTTTCACTATATCTGGAAAAGGGGTAAAGGCAAACTAAATGCGTCATAACTTAGTTAATTTCAGGCAAATATTTACGAATGAGATATCAGGCGTTGGACAGTTAATTCAGAGAAAAAAAAATAAGAATGCCTTCAGTGTATGACGTCACTAGGGGCCATCTTCAAATTTCTCGAAGTAAAAGCAAAATAATCCATAAATTCCAAATATGCACTAACACCGCCTGAAAGCTCTCAATACAGTACGTCGCACATAATTTGAAAAGGGTAAAACACAAAACATTGAACAGTTATTCATCATACGAAATTATGGGGCGTCTACAAAATATCAAGAACTGTTCATCATTGTCAGCTGGGAAATAAAGTGTCTTTAACAGGAATGAGGGGTGTGATAACTTCATCAGTATATTACACATGGCGGTGCGTAGAATTGTATGTGATTGCAAGTTGTACACTATTGGATGTGGGGTAAAGATTAACCCAACAAGAGAACTACAAGATGGAACTAAATTTAGGCAAGAGCGAAGTCTGGAGTGGAATAATTACCTGACCTGTGTGGGAATACAGGGTAATGGTACCCTTCGGTAGATCAGGACAGTATGAAATAATTGAATTACTTTGCTTTGGTCCCTCAATTTGCTTGAAATTAAATATCACATAAAACAGCCGCTTGCTTGGATAGGACTAATACTTTAGACAAGTGCGTCACATCAGCGCTCACAAAGTTTCAATAACCTTGTTATATAATTCTGACTTTACGACGTTGATCAGGTCCATCGGGAACACATTATTAGGTATAAATAGCCACTAGAAAAATCCAGGTTTATCCGAACATCCAGTAAAAAAAATCTCATATTGGTCTGATGAAAGGCCATATCTATTTTGTTGAAAAGTAATAGCGGTCTGAATTTTATATCGTGATATAACGTATTTCCCAAGTTCGAAGACAATTTTTATTCTTGAAATCGTCGCAAAGATTCGCCTATTAATCTGGAACTCAGGATCGGGTTTTGATGAAATTGTTCACCCCATCGGCAAGATAATTTTCATCTGTATCATGACTTTCTATGGCTATTGTGGATATCACACAGGGTGGATGTAGAGATCCAGAGCGGTGCAGTTTTTTCTATGGCGATTGATATGTCCAACTACATACATTCATTTTACCTTGCCGAAAAATGGGATAGGTGTATTTTAATCGCCGTAGCATTTTTTGTTATTGCTCTAATCGGCCTAATCTGTATCTTGTATTACTCATTAATAAAAACAGAGCTATACGTTATCAAGATTTGTTCCTGTATCCCAACTGTATGATGTCACGTGGGGGATCATATCCAAAGGTCAACTGAAAAACTTACTCGAGTTTGAAAAGTGAGGTAGGTGTATTTGTATTATTATATCTCTTTTATTAATGAACCAAGCTATGTAAACATGATGAAATATGGCTCCGTAATACATCGATAAATTTTTAATACCTATGATCGGGGTATTAAAAAAAAGGGCACTATCCAACTACTATATTTGGTTAACTCCAGTAGACAAACCAGTCTAAAATGAAGCTACTAATCCGCGGCTTATGAGTGATTTCATATCGTTACACTTTTTCTGTGAATATCACACAGCTCTTGTGCATGGCATTACCCATCGATCTCACTGGGAATGTACTTCATGTCACTAACCTAAAAATCACCTCACCACCTCGGCGGTGATTGCCTTCAACAGCCTCTCCGCTCCATCTACCTGCTGTTCCGTTGATTTGGTACACTTAAACTGTGAGACTGGACGGAATATTCCCCGGACACCATATAACCTCCACAAGACCATATACTACGTATTAAATTGTGTTTTGTAAATTCAATTATAACCAAGTCTGGGGACAACAATGTGTCTAGACTTGAGCCTTTTCAGCTGAACAAAGACTCAGCCAATAGCCTTACATGCAGTATTTACCTCGCAGAGCTGGTGAGGTGATTTTTATGTTAGTGACATGAAGTGCATTCCCAGTGAGATCAATGGGTAATGACTTGCACAAGAGCTGTGTAATATTCACAGAAAAAGTGTAACGATAAAAAATCACTCATGAGCCGCGGATCGGTAGCTTCAGTTTAGACTGGTTTATCTGCTGGAGTTGACCAATTATAGTAGTTGGATAGTGCCCTTTATTCAATACCCCGATCTTAGGTATTAAAAAACTTCTCGATGTATTAAGGAGCAATATTTCATCATGTTTACATAGCTTGGTTCATTAATAAGAGAGATATAACAATACAAATACACCTACCCCTCTTCTCAAACTGGAGCAATTTTTTTTTCAGTTGACCTTTGGATATGACCCCCATGTGACGTGATACAGTTGGGATACAGAAACAAATCTTGATAATATATAGCTCTGTTATTATTAATGAGTGGTGCAGTTTAGGCCGATTAGACCAATAACAAAAAATGCTATGGCGATTGAAATACACCTACCCCCATTTTCGACAAGGTAAAATGAATGCGTGTAGTTGGAAAAATCAATCGCCATTGAAAAAACTGAACCACTCTGGAACTCTACATCCACACTGGGTGATATCCCCAATGGCCATAGAAAGTCATGGTACAGATGAAAATTTCACCAAAACCCGATACTGGCTCCCATATGAATAAGCGAATCTTTGCGACGATTTCAAGAATAAAAGTTATCATCAAACTTGAGAAATACTTTATATCACGATATAAAATTCAGACAGCTATTAGTTTTCAACAAAATAGATATGGCCTCTCATCAGACCAATATGTGATTTTTTCACTGGATGTTCGTATAAACCTGGATTTTTCTGGTGTCTATATATACCCAATAATGTGTTCCCGTCGTAGAGTCAGATTTATATAACACGGTTATTGAAACTTTGTGAGCGGTGATGTGTCGCACTTGTCTGAAGTGTTAGTCCTATCTAAGCAAGCGGCTGTTGTGTGTGATATTTCAACTTCATTTCAAGCAAATTGAGGGACCAAAGCAAAGTAATTCAATTATTTCATACTGTCCTGATCTAGAAGGGTACCCTTACCCTTTATTCCCACACAGGTCAGATAATTATTCCAGTCCAGACTTCGCTCTTGCCTAAATTTCAGTTCCATCTTGTAGTTCTCTTGTTGGGTTAATCTTTACCCCACATCTAATAGTGTACAACTTGCAATCACACACAATTCTACGCACTGTCATGTGTAAAATACTGATGAAGTTACCACACCCCTCATTCGCGTTTAAGAAACTTTATTTCCCAGCTGACAATGTTGAACAGTTCTCGATATTTGTAGACGCCCCATAATTTCGTACGATGAGTAACTGTTTAATGTCTTATCCTTTTCAAACTATGTGCAACGCACTGTATTGAGAGCTTTCAGGCGGTTTTAATGCTTATTTGGAAGTTATCGATTATTTTGTTTTTATTTCGAGAAATTTGAAGATGGCCCCCGGTGACGTCATACTCTGAAAGCATTCTTATTTCTTTTTCCTTGAAGTGACTGTCCACCGCCTGATATCTCATTCGTAAATATTTGCCTGAAATTAACTAAGGTATGACGCATTTAGTTTGCCCTTTACCCCTTTGCCAGATATAGTGAAAAGCGTGGAATTCTACTAAATTGGTATGTTTTGTGAACTCACATTCATGTGTAGCTATATTGATTTTCGACCTAAAACTTATTTTTTTCATAATAAGTTGTCATCATTCTATCATACGAAAGCCGAAATTTGTTCATTTTCGGGCTTAAAATGTGGCCTTACCTGTGTATTACGAATTTTCCATAAGATATTTGGAAACGGTCCCCTAGTGACCTCACATATCACCCTGATATCACAATATCATATTGTTTGTATGTTGCTTTACACTCATGAATGGCAACTAACATAAAACAAAAGTGAGACGAATCGGTTAATAATTAACGAAAACATGAATGACAGTTTACCCATACCCCCTTCTTGAAAATGAAACTAACGACGTGTACGGGGTAACCTTAAGAACTCTGAAAACATTTTGAGTCCCAGTTTATTCACTGTTAACATTTTTTTTCTCAATCTATACATGTTGAAGAATCATAAAGATATGGGTTCGTTGATTGTGTGTGTGTGTGGGGAGGGGGGGAGGTGCTAGGTGGGCCCATTCAGCTCATGGACTATAAAGTTTCTTGACGAAGTTGTCTCCGTTGACGAATGTATACTCTTGCTGTAACGTCTATATTATCACAATTTATTAACAATGAACACACCAGCTGGACAGTGATAAATCATTTGCTCTTTCCACATATCGGTGGGCTTTTCAGGTACAAAACAAGATATTACTGATAACATCGGCATGTTTTATTTATCTAGAACGTAGACATAACTACATATCCATGAACGCGATTCCGTAGTATATATACACTGATATCCTGTTTCAACTAAGTTGTATAACAACAGGCTTATGTTAGTCATCCCCACCAGTTAGAATATATGAGGTTACCCGGGCATACATCACGAGTGTAGTTTTGTCATTTTATGTCATTGTAAACCGAAGAGAAATAACTCTTCAGTCTAATATCGGATACACCCATCCTATGGACTATCTCCCTTCCTTCGTCGCCTCACTAGTATACATGCATTTAGAGTTGATGCATGCTATTCGCAATATTTCACAGTCACTGAGATCGTCTATTGTCAGGAACTCCGTCTTTTACCTTCAAACCTATCAGAAATTGAGGTGACCATATGTACATATTTTACAGGCCATAGCTGAGGGTAGACCGGTCATACATGTATGTTGGATTTGTTATATGATATGTATCAGATATGATATTCCATCATTTGCTCTTCGATATTTCGCTTGGGTTGGTGCTAGCATCCAGGTGAACTTTCTTGCAAGGTTTCCATGTGACAATTGACAATAAAAGCGTGGCGGCTATACAGAGCATCACAAAAATCACTCTTGATTCTTCAGCACGCAAGTTTATGGCATTGCAACCGGGGAATAACTCTATCCGAGTTTCACATGAAACCTAGCCAACACTGTTGGACCCGCCCAACGGAGGTCCAATGAGTGACTGACCAACCTATAGACTATCTCCCTTATTTTTTGTCAGTACTTCGGCATTTACTTCAACACCATTGTATTTTATTTCGTAACGGCATCAATATCACGATGACGTGTAATGAAACTGTGTTATAATGTGTTTTCCATTCACAGTTGACCACATAACTCTCCAGTTATGAAGATGCATCATTGTAAAGAGAAAATGGTCCATTGAGAAAATGGAATGAATATGGTCCAATCGCTATATCGTTTACACAACTTCTGCAAAATAAATCAGTAAAACTACCAACAGGTTTGGTTATTACTACTGTGGTTATTACAACCATTCAAATCCCATTCGCCACTGTTGCCATAATGTCAGTAATGCTACATTAATTAGTTCTTTTAGGTCAAGTCCGTCTGAAAAGAATTCCCGTCCTAACTTATCAAGACTACATTGTTCGGAGAGCTTTGCAGTGAAAAACTTATACTGTGTTCAAAAGTATCAGCTCAAAATATGTTGAATGGCATACGAGAGACTTAACTCGGTCTTGGGAGAAAATAAGGAATACACCGTAGCTGGACTGTTTTAGTAATGCATCGATTCTGCCGATGTCTGAGAACACGGATTGTATGAGCACTAATTATTGAGTAGAATTAGGATTCTACAACATCGCTGATTTCCCAGTTGTGTTCTAAACCAGAATGAATGGATGTAAGAGCATTCCGCGTTAGAGACAGCTTTCATGTAATGCCTTTTGGCAAAACACCTCCAGTTGAGAAACGGCTTAGCTTGATTCAGGTTGAGTATTGTACCGTTTCCGTGCTCACACCGTGCATTACATGCTATTAGGCAGTCCATGCATATATGTCAATGAAAGCCAGATAGGTTATTGAAGACGTCTAGACACATGAGACAGAGAGTTCTATAATTATGGAAGAGTATTGGACAGATCAGGCCTGAAGTGTATCAGCTGTCACATAGATAGACAACTCCATTTCCTTGGCAGCACTCACCATATCAAACAACGACAGTTCTTTTCTACACTGGTAAACATCTATTTACTGCTATGGAGTCGAGTATGTGTTGATGATGGAACGGTTCTCTTGATATCAATGATCTAACAAGAGAGTCATGAAAATGGTTCATAATGCAAAATTCGGCCAGAAAATACTGATGGCAGCCAAATTGCATTTTCTGGTGGAGAAGCCTCCCAAAATATGTAGTCTGGAAAATGTCAGATGTTTTGACCAAGGGGAGACACACATACAGTCTTTGTCAATATGGTTGGTCCACCAAGAAATTGTCCACACATT